>CM045925.1:4061229-4316229 GCA_025177825.1 Aechmea fasciata | reverse complement strand
ACTGCATTCGCTTTTCCCGGATGGTACTGAATGGTAAGATCATAGTCCTTCAAGAGCTCGAGCCAACGCCTCTGCCTGAGGTTCAACTCCTTCTAGGTGAAGAGGTACTTCAGGCTTTGATGATCAGTGAACACCTCGCAGTGAGCCCCATATAGATAGTGCCTCCACAGCTTAAGGGCAAACACCACTGCCACAAGCTCCAGATTGTGCGTCGGATAATTCTTCTCATACGGCTTTAGCTGACGAGAGACGTAAGCAATGACCCGATCCTGCTGCATAAGCACGCACCCCAAACCGACCCGTGAGGCGTCAGAATAGACCACGAAGTCCTCACCAGGCCACGGCAAAGTCAGAATAGGTGCGCGGGTCAATCGATCATTCAGCTCATCGAAGCTCTGCTGGCACTGTTCGGTCCACTGAAACCGTTCTCCTTTTCTGGTAAGCTTGTTCAGCGGTGCGGCGATCTTAGAGAAGCCCTCGACAAATCGCCGATAATAACCCACCAAACCCAGAAAACTCCTGACTTCGGTCACTAAAGTCGGCTCAGGCCAATCGACTACTGAGGCTATCTTCTTCGGGTTCACCGTAATGCCCAATGGAGTCACAATATGCCCCAAGAAAGATACCTCTCAAAGCCAGAATTCGCACTTCTTGAGCTTAGCATATAGCTTGTGCTCTCGAAGTACCTGCAATACTCGTCGGAGATGATCCTCGTGCTCCTCATCACTTCGCGAGTAGATCAATATGTCGTCAATGAAGACTACGATAAACTGATCCAAATATGCTCGAAAGACCCTATTCATCATATCCATGAAGGCTGCCGGGGCATTGGTAAGCCCGAACGGCTTCACCGTGAACTCGTAGTGGCCGTAACGAGTTCGGAAAACGTTCTTCGGCACATCTTCCGCCCGGATCTTAAGCTGATGATACCCGAACTGTAGGTCGATCTTTGAAAATACCGATGACCCCTGAAGCTGGTCGAAAAGATCGTCAATCCGGGGCAGTGGATACTTGTTCTTCACGGTGACCTTATTGAGCTCCTTGTAGTCAATGCACAAGCGCAGACTACCGTCCTTCTTTTTAACGAAGAGGACTGGGGCACCCCAGGGAGACACACTCGGTCGAATGAATCCTCTTCCTAAGAGATCCTCGAGCTGAGCCTTCAGCTCTTTCAGCTCAGCGAAGGCCATGCGATAGGGGGCCTTCGAGATCGGTGCAGTGCCTGGAACTAGCTCGATGAAGAAATCGGTCTCCCGGTCCGGAGGCATTCCCGGAAGCTCAGCTGGAAACACATCCGAGAAATCCCGGACAACTGGAATCTCCTCTAATGCTGGTGCAGCTCGACGGGTGACATCCACGGACGCAAAATAGGCCACACATCCAACATTCATAAGCTTCTTAGCTCTAGCACAAGAGATAGATGCGGTGAAGTAAGAGCTCTTACACGCTCGATAGACGAATACTCCTTCGCCGGGCCCGTCAAACGTCACTGTCCTCCGCTCGCAGTCGATAGAAGCGCGGTGCCTGGTGAGCCAGTCCAACCCAAGCACCACGCCGAACTTCTTCATCGGAAGCACCATCAAGTTCGCCAGGAAACTCCGCCCATCCAAAATGACAGGATAAGATAAGATGCACCGCTCAGCTACTAGGTCACCTCCAGGCATGTCAATAAGGAACGACGCGCCTAGTGAATGCGTGGAAATACCATGCTCACATGCAAATGAATGCGAAATGAATGAGTGCGATGCTCTAGTATCAAATAAAGCTCTAGCACGAGTGGTGGAAAGGGTGACAATCCCTGTAAGGTTGTCGCCACCAGTGTCGCCCTCCTGCTGCGTCAGGGCGAAGACTCGTCCACCGGATGCCTGGCGCGCCCCCTCATTTTGTCGCGAGGAAGAGGGACGCCCAGACGAAGCAGTTGCACTGGGAGCTCCTCAGTTCTGTCGGGATGCTGCTGGGGAGGAAGCGGTGCTCTGTGTAGCCCCATTTCTCCTAGGGCACTGGGACTGCAGATGGCCTGGCTGGCCACAATGGAAGCAATGGTTCTCCCTCTGCGGACAGGCTACCAACAGATGTGCTTGCCCGCAAATGACGCAGGATCATCCACCCTTTCGCTGACTGCCAGAGGGCGCACTCCTTGCCGACTGCTGAGTGTGAGGATACTTTGGTGGCTTCTTGCTGAAAGAAAGGCCACCACTTGACTTGGTATGGGAACGCTTCCTGTCCCCAGATCGCTCCGATGTGTCCCGATCAGCTCGAAAATCCTCCGACTCGCTCTGCACAATCAAAGCTCGATCCAGACAGTCATCGAAGGTTATCGCGCCGTTGGACGCGACCAGGAGTCGAATGTTGGGCCTCAACCCCCTCATGAATAGCCTTGCCTTATGGTACTCATCCCGCACTGCGAAGGGAATGAGCTCAACAATGCGAGAAAAGTCTTGCTCGTACTCCGCAATAGTACGGTTTTCTTGTTTGAGGCGCTCTAGCTAGCGCTCCAAGTCTCGCTTAGTACTATCCTTAAAGTACTGCTCATAGAGGAGTCCCCTAAACTCCTCCCAAGGTGGATAGATGCTATCAAGCTTTTTCGTGAAATAGCAGTACCACCACGCATTTGCCTCCCTCCCAAGACAATGCGCAGTCAAAGGGACACGATCTTGCTCTTCGATATGGAGATCACGGAATAGTTTCTCCATGTCCGTGATCCAATACTCGAGCATCCCTTTATCCTCCTTCTTTTCCTCGAACCTTGGCGGATCGAACTTTCGAAACTCCGCCAGCCTTGCCCGTATGCGGGCGCCCTCCGCTGCAGGGGTATCAGCACCCCCAGCGGACACAGTCATGGTCGTCGTCGCCGCGACGGTCGGAGCGGTAGTCTGTGCAGGCACCACCGGTGGATCTATAGTCTCTGGAGCAGTCGGAGCCTGGGGTAGGGCCGGAGGAGCTGCAGCTGCAATCTGCTGCTGTAAGAACTGCTGGAACATCCCCGCGAGGGCCGTCAACTGACCCCTCAAAGCCGCTACCTCGGCCCCGAGCTACTGGGTACTCGCACCATCCAGGGGCTGAGGGCTGACCTGCTCCCCGCTACCCCTGCCCCCAGGAGCACGCTCCCCCGATCCACTAGCTGTCTCCGTAGTGGTGCGTCCACTGCCACGACCCCGACGAGGAGGTCTACCACGAGCCATCTGTAACATAAAACACCGTCAGCCGAATAATCACTCGACGACTACTAACCGGGACTCGAGCCCAAACCCCGCGCACTCACGTGCCTATGTACCGTAGGTCTTCCTAGGGTCAATCTAACCAATGGTTCAGTTCTTTTTATTTTTAAAACAACCTGTGAATGGTGTTGTGGTTGTAACTTGTCTCTGATACCACTTCAATCTGTCATGCCCCGGGGTCCCTTTTAGTTTGAAAACACAGCGGAAATTGGCTAGAATTTTTTCTTGAAAATCTGACCCCAAGATATGCAAGATCCGCCACAAATACAGGGAGTCCACTGTTCACACGGACAGAGTCTCCCCTGTATTTGCACGGCGTCGCATATGTACAGAGTGTAAACATACCACCAGGAAACAACCACAACTAGATGAATATACAAACAATCCACAGTTATACATTCACATACACCATTCACCACAGGTTCATACACATTAGAGTTATAACATAAATCCACGAAAAACCTTTTGAAAGCTCTTTCCCACACGGAAACCTTTTCTTTTTTTTTTACGAGGGGTAGAAAATCATTTTCATTTTTAGAAAAACGAGAATACTTTATTACATTCCAAAACCAATAGAAATATCTGATATTCGAAAGTAATAACAGAAAACTAAACCATATAAAGTCTAAGTCATGCAAGTGAAAAGTGTAAGGAATAACCGACAAGGGACGGAGCTATATCGCACGCTAGACACGCTCCTCACCAGCTGTCCTACTCGGACCTGCGATGTCACCTGAAAAAAAAAGGCGGGGGATGAGAACATGTAAACATATCTCCCCTCCCAGTGGGTACCGCAAGCCGACGTGGGCGAGGGGTACTCACTAGTCACAGAGATAAACAAAAAGTAGAGATGATAGTAGTACAGTAGCTAAGATACACAAGTAAGAATATGTATATGTAAGAACCACTACAGCTACTGTATGTTTGCGTCAACAGGACGATAAGCTCAAAAGTACCCAATCTGAACCAATGCTCTCTTGGTCAGAATCGCAGACCTCAAGCCAGTGCCCTCCACTACTCTACCATGCATACAACCCCAGCATAAAGCTCCCGGGCTCGCGGGTTGACACCTGCAACCACTTTTCCGAAAAAGAACACCCACTTGTGGTGGATCAGACCGCTGGTGTTCGTGACGTGCGACGAGTATCGGGCGATCAATGCAAATATGCTCAATGATCAACCATCGGCAATCAGTCGACAATCCTGCCCCCCAGGGCCCATCGACCGTATAGGTCATCTAGTACGCTACCCGACCAACCAGGTGTCACGCCCCGAGACCGCTACCAATTTGGTTCGGTTCGGGAGCAGATCGAGCGCCGAAGCAGACAAACACTTCCACGTCCGCCCAAGGCTCGACAACAAGTCATGTACAAAGAATTGCCCGGAAAAAGAATTCTATAACATACATGACGAGACGATGCACCTAAAGGTGCAAACAACAAGAAGAGCAAGGTACAAGTAAGCATACAAGTACAAGTAAGCATACAAGTAACATAAAGAGAGAAGAGTCTATCTATTACAACCATTTGATCATCATTCATTTACATCCCATTTACATTCTTTTACTTCAAAATATAAATACATATTCATCTCCCAAAATAAAATACAAGTTGTTTCCTTGCTAGTATAAGTAGTACCAAAATGTATACCGGGTAGACTCTAATGCATAGGCGGCTACTATCAACTAGGGCGCGATGCCCTTGCCACGATCCTCACCGGCCGCCTGCGCGCTGGAACCTGTAATAGAGTGGGGTGAGAACTAACTTCCTTAGTTCCCAGGGGGCTCGACCACCGACCCCACCGATCTCCCCACTAGGTCTAAGCAGGCAAAAGCAGATAGATAGATAGATAATTTAAAGCTGTAAATAAAACATAATATAAGTAATGCAACTACTGCTATGCCTGAAACAACAAGATCATAATGTAGCTATGAAGTATCTAACATGCTACTATGTCCAATCGATTATGTATGAAATACTATTTATGTTCTTGAATTATTACTCAATCCATGGCTAGCCCGTAGGCACGCCCACGACTCAACACAACTCAACCCAATGGGTTGTCTGCGGGACCCCACATAGGCTATCCCTCGGGACCCCACATAGGCTATCCCTATCGTATCACGTGCCAAGACCTCCGGAGACTCGCACTACTCGTGTGGAGCGACCACCACGAGCGCTGAGCAGACGGTGTGAGTATGATCATCTCCTCCACTTTGGAGGGCATCCATACAAGGGTATCACTGTACATGTGTTTTCTAACACTATGTTCAATATCATTGTCATCAAGTAATTTACTTGGTTTCATGTCACTAGTGTCACTACACTATATTATATGTCATTGTCATTCATCAAGTTCTCTACTTGAATCACATATCACTAGTGTTTTCTACACTATGTCATAATGTCAATCTCATTCATCGAGTTCTATACTTGAATCATATGTCACTAGTGTTTTCTACACTATGTCATAATGTCAATCTCATTCATCAAGTTCTATACTTGAATCATATGTCACTAGTGTTTTCTACACTATGTCATAATTCAATGTCATTCATGCAAGATCAAGTTCTTTTCTAACTTATCACACTATGTCATAATTCAATGTCATTCATGCAAGATCAAGTTCTTTTCTAACTTATCTCTAGGTTCAATGTCATACAATAATTCTCATGCCTCCTATATTAACTTGTCAAATCATTTGATGCTACAATATCTAGAAGCATGCAAGAATAATAAAACGACTACAAAACCTTACTATGCATGAAACTACACATATATACATGTATATGCAAAATGACCAATGACGAGACTTAAACATAGAAGGTAGCCCGACGGCTTCGGAATGGCACCCCCCACCTTTTAACGTTACCAAGAGGCTAGAGTTCTGATTTCGTAGTCTCCAACCACTACTTTTACTCTTCAGGCCAAAACGAAGCTGCTAGCCTTCGTTTTGCTCGGATCTCACAAACCGCTCGTCGGATCGACGAATCGTCGCTTCTGCGTTCAAATACCTAACAATTTGTCAGATATGGGGTCAAACTAGATCAAGACCCAATATTTTCGAAAACCCCAATTTTGAACCCTAGCATGAAATTAACCTCTAATTATTCCAAATTAAATGGAGCAACATGCTAGTAATGCTCTAGAGGTCATTAGAATACTAAGTATTAAGGATTTAATCAGATCCTAAGCATTTTACCCAAATTGTGAACGCGAGACGAAAATACGCCGCTCGAACGGGCGCACGAAAGCTCGATCCGTCGCCTCCAACGCGTTCGCGAGATCGCTCGCCGCCTATGCCGCGAATTTGGGAGAAAATGGCCAAGAGGATTAGAAGCTATTTAGAGAGAAAGAGAGGGTTTTCTCTCTCCTCACCAAGTGTGCGTGTGAATTGTGGGAGTGGTGCTCGGTTTGGGGAGGCAGGAAAAGAAGCTGCTGGTCCTTCTTAATTAAGCAATCTCCAAACACTACTATTCACACACTATTCATATCTAACTCTCAGCTGAAGCTTTGATACATTCGCCTGCCCTTCGGAATGTCCGTTTGAGCTCAAATTTGACAGCTATGTTCGGTTTTAGTTAACTTAACACAGAAAAATTTAATCTTTCAGTTTCGACCCCGTTTGGTCACCGAAAGCTCTACCGAATTGTAATCGTTATCAGATAGCATTCGGATTTTATTTACCATCTTCCGGATGTCAGAATGGCCCGAAACTTTAAATCTAGCCTCGTAATAATAATCCTGACATACCCTCCAGTTTTCGTAATTTTTAAACCTTGTGCATTTTCTCGCTAATTTATCGATCCGTTTCCAATGAAAAATTCTAAATCTCCCGTTTCGCTCCGATTTCAAAGACATGTCAATCCAGGCTTATATTTTACTTCTACAAATCCAATGAAAATAGTATCTCACACTATTTTTATTTATATTTATTTTTAAATTGAGAATCCGATATACTACTTTCTACCGCAACTTCATGATTTCTGAAGTTCGGTATCTTACATCCTCCCCTCCTTAAAAGGAGTTTCGTCCTCGAAACGAACCCTTATATTAAACTTTAACTTAAACTTAAATTCTTACCTTACTCCTCAAATAGATGAGGGTGATGCGTTTTCATCTCGCTCTCGAGCTCCCAAGTGGCTTCACGATCGTCGTGATTACTCCGAACTTTAACATAAGGAATCTCACGATTCGCAACTTGCGCACCTCTCGAGCGATAATTCCCAGGAAACTCTTCATAGCTCAAGTCTTCTTGAAGCTCCGGCGGTTCATACATCATCGCATGGTCGGGGTTGTGAACATACTTCCGAAGGTTGGAAATGTGAAACACATTATGGACGTCCGCTAGTTGTGGCGGCAATGCAATCCGATATGCCACCGCACCAATGCGCTCCAATCCTTCATAAGGTCCGACATATCGAGGACTTAATTTTCCTCGAACTCCAAATCGCCTCACACCTCTCATAGGCGAAACCTTCAGAAATACGCGATCTCCTATCGCGAATTCCAACTCTCTTCGGCGCTTATTGGCATAACTTTGCTGTCTCGATTGTGCCGTGAGCATCCGCTGGCGGGCAAGGCGAACTTTCTCTTCTGCCTCCCGCAATACTTCGGGACCAATGGTAGCTCGCTCACCTACATCACCCCAATGTACAGGAGATCGGCACTTCCGCCCGTAGAGGACTTCGAATGGTGCCATCTCCAAACTAGCCTGGTAACTATTGTTGTAGGCGAACTCGGCCATCGGCAAATACTTGGCCCAACTTCCTTTATAGTCAATGACACACGCCCGCAACATATCCTCCAGAATCTGAATAGTCCTCTCTGACTGTCCATCTGTCTGAGGGTGAAATGCGATGCGAACTCGAGTCGTGTGCCAAGTGCTTCTTGTAAGTTCTTCCAGAAATGTGAGGTGAATCGGGGATCTCGATCTGATACTATCGACTTCGGCACCCCGTGCAATCTTACCACCTCATCAAGATATACTTGCGCCAATTTCTCACCCGACCAGGTAGTGTGGATCGGTAAAAAGTGTGCCGACTTTGACATACGGTCCACAATCACCCAAATCGCGTCGTGGCCGCCAGTCGAGCGAGGCAGTCCTACCACGAAGTCCATCGCGATATCCTCCCACTTCCAAACTGGGATAGGTAGGCTCTGAAGCTTTCCCGCTGGGTATCGGCGCTCAGCTTTCACTTGCTGACATACTAGACATTGTGCTACATAGCGCCCAATGTCAGACTTCATCCCCGGCCACCAGTACTGCATCTTTAAGTCTTTGTACATTTTGGTGCCGCCCGGGTGAATACTATAAGGAGTCCGATGTGCTTCCTCCAATATCAACCTGCGGACTTCTACATTCGCTGGTACACACCACCGGTTGCGAAACCGGAGTGCACCCTCGGCATCAACGGTGAAGTCGCCACCGCGTCCGCTCTCAATGTCACGCCGCACCTTTTGGAGATTCGGGTCCGCAGATTGGAGACTCTTGATCTGCTCCAACAAGGTCGGTCGAACAACAAGAGCCGATAACATAGCAGGGACTTCCGGAGCCACTACTTCAATATTTAGTCGCTTCATCTCATGACAGAGAGGCTCCTGAGCCGTAACCTTTAACGCAAGGTTTTCCACCGACTTCCTACTAAGAGCATCGGCGACTACATTCGCCTTCCCGGGGTGGTAAAGGATCGAGACGTCGTAATCCTTTAGCAATTCCAACCACCGCCGTTGCCGCATGTTCAGTTCTTTCTGCGTGAACAAATACTTCAAGCTTTTGTGGTCAGTGTATAATTCGCAACGCGCACCATACAGATAGTGTCTCCACAACTTAAGAGCAAATACCACAGCGGCTAACTCTAAGTCGTGGATAGGGTAGTTCTTTTCATAGCTCTTCAACTGACGGGATGCATAGGCAATCACCTTCCCGCCTTGCATCAGAACACACCCCAAGCCTGAATAAGATGCGTCACTATATACCACAAAATCTTCGCCTTGCACCGGTAACGCGAGTACCGGAGTCGAAGTCAATCTATTCTTCAACTCTTGGAAACTCCGGTCGCACTCTTCACTCCATATGAACTTGGTGCCTTTCTGTGTTAGGCGGGTAAGTGGAATTACAATTCTCGAGAAACCTTCCACGAACCGCCTATAATAGCCCGCTAAGCCCACAAAGCTTCGGACTTCCGTGACATTCGTTGGGCGCGGCCAATCCTTGATTGCCTCAATTTTCCTCGGGTCAACAGAAATTCCGCCCTCAGAAATGACATGCCCCAGAAATGCAACTTCCCTCAGCCAAAAGTCGCACTTCTTCAATTTGGCATATAGCTTCTCCTCCCGAAGGATTTGAAGTACTATGCGCAAATGCTCCGCATGTTCCTCGTCATTGCGGGAATAGACCAATATGTCATCAATAAAGACCACCACGAATTGGTCTAGATACTTTACGAAGACACGGTTCATTAAGTCCATGAATCTTTGTAGGGGCATTCGTGAGCCCAAACGGCATTACCGTGAATTCATAGTGTCCATACCCCGTGCGAAACGCGGTTTTCTGAACATCCTCCGGCCTAATCCTTAACTGATGATAGCCCGATTGGAGGTCAATCTTCGAATAGACACTCGACCCCTGTAACTGATCGAACAAGTCATCGATTCGGGGTAACGGATACTTGTTTTTGATTGTGACTTTGTTCAACTCGCGATAATCTACGCAAAGTCGAAACGATCCGTCCTTCTTCCGCACAAACAATATCGGGGCTCCCCACGGCGATACACTCGGCCGGATGAACTCCTTATCAAGAAGATCCAACAACTGAGCCCTCAATTCCTTTAATTACGCCGGCGCCATCCGATATGGAGCCTTCGAAATCGGCGCGGTTCCGGGAACCAAGTCGATTACAAACTCGATTTCTCGTTCTGGCGGTATTCCCGGTAATTCGGCAGGAAATACGTCGGGGAATTCTCGAACTACCGATAGTTCCTCGAGTGTCGGGGTCACTCGCTCAACTTCTACAACGGTCGCCATATAGGCGGCGCAACCGCTGCTAACAAGCTTCCTCGCCCTCGTCGCTGACACTGTCGCGGCGAAACAGGAACTCTTACATGCCTTGTAAACAACTTCCTCGTCCCCGCTCCACGTGATCACTTTCTCCTTACGTCGATCAACGCGTAATATTTTGAGAGCCGATCCATGCCCAAAGTCACGTCGAAATCCTTCAACCCTTTGAGCACCAGGGTCCGGATTGGCATTATCCAGCCACCTATCTGCACTGGACATGCAGGGCACTCCTTATAAATATGGATTACCGAACCGGGGCTATCCATTCGCCACACCTTCTCGCACGCCTTTATATCCATATCATGAGTTCGTGCAAATGATTTACTTATAATTGAATTAGTGGCACCCGTGTCGAACAAAGCTCTGGAGCGTACTCCATTAACTAAAACCATACCTGCCACAACTTCACGCTGCTCGGCTTCGAGTTCCTCCACTTGGGCCGGAGCGGCGAATACCGTCCGCTCGGCGCCGGTCGTGGTAACTCGGGGCGACGCGGAGCCATCGCGCGTCCGGCCGACATAGCGACGGTGGAGCTCCTCCATAGTAAGCGGCGTCCGGAGTCGATGCCAGCAGACGGGCAGCGGGGCCCTCGGCCAGACGATTGCGGCTAATATGCCCTTCTTGTCCACAGTTGTAGCACTTGCCCAGCCGCTGTCTGCATTGATGTGCCCGATGATTCCCGCCGCCACAAATAGTGCACCTCTGCGGTCCACGACTCCACGACTGCGTTCGTGGGTTCTTCGGGGGCTTCTTAGAACTTGATTGTCCCCCCGAAGGACCACCTGATCGCTTCTTTCCCTTATCCTTGGACGCCGCCATAAGCTCACGTTCCTCGCGCACATGAGCGTCACCGTGCTCCGCCCACAGTGCACGATCAAAAATCTCAGCATAAGTAGTGAGCTTCAATATTTGCACCGCCGATATATGCTCGGCGAGTCCTCGCAAGAACCGATCGCACGGTCTCGGTCGTCTCGAACAACTTCCGAACACAGTCTATAACGTGGGAGAATTCCTGCTCGAACTCCGCTACAGAGCGGTCTCCCTGCCTCAAAGTTCTGAACTTCTCCTGCAACTTTCGCTTCACCGTGTCCGGGAAGTAGTTGGCGTACATTTCCCTTCTTGAACTCCTCCCACGTCGGAGGTGGAAGATCCGACGGTCGGTCTCGCTTCATTCGCTTCCACCACACCTTCGCCGGCTCACCAAGACAATGAGCGGCGAAGTAGACCTTGTCCCTGTCCGGGGTACGGAAATCCTCGAACTGCGACTCCATTGAGTCAATCCATGACTCCACTACCGCCGCTCCTTTGGTCGCCTCAAAGATTGGTGGGTGGAACTTCATGAACTTAATAAGGACCGTCAACAACCGCCCTTGTTCCGTCTCCTCGGCCGATGCATCGGGGGTTGCTGAACCCGACGCCGCCGGAAGTGCACTCGCCGGTAGAGGACATGCCGTCAACGGAACTGCTGCCACACCCTCGCCCTCAGCCGTCTCAGGCACACGCGCCGGGGGCGCGGGTGGATCATGATCTTCGGCTGCCGCCGCCGCTATCTGCTGCTCCATTAGCTCCTGGAGCTTATCGAAACGACTGGTCAGCGCAGTCATCTGCGTCCGCAGTTGCTGCACCTCACTTGACCCCTCTTGCTCCGGGGCCGCCGCTTGCTCTTGCACCTCGGGAGGTGGTGCAGGAGCCGGATTTCTTCGGGGGCGTCCTCTAGGTGCCATAGCTCCTGAAAACGCAATACGTGGGTTAATCAACTTAACCCATACACGAATTCATGACTACGAGTTACCCGACTCAATACATAAATTAGGCGGAAGCATACAAGTGTACTCATTCTAGACTTTAAGCGTCATGTTGTCGGCCGCCCAACACAAGCACTTGAAGCCAAGAACCAATACCCTTGAATCCGTCTCTATTCACAGCTAGAGACATCTCAACCATTACTTCGACCCAATCGAATTAACTTCCGCACTTGACATAGGTTCACGTTCCGCTCACGTACCTATAGCCTTAGAGTTTACCATCCTAGAGTTCCCTAGGGTCATCCTAGACTCTCTCTTTACTCGCTCTTACTTGCTCTGATACCAAAAGAATACCTGTCACGCCCCGAGACCGCTACCAATTTGGTTCGGTTCGGGAACGCCGATCAGGCGCCGAACGGACAGCACTTCCCCTGTCCGCCCAAGGCTCGACAACAAGTCATGCACAAAGAATTGCCCGAAAAAGAATTCTATAACATACATGATGAGACGATGCACCTAAAGGTGCAAACAACAAGAAGAGCAAGGTACAAGTAAGCATACAAGTACAAGTAAGCATACAAGTAACATAAAGAGAGAAGAGTCTATCTATTACAACCATTTGATCATCATTCATTTACATCCCATTTACATTCTTTTACTTCAAAATATAAATACATATTCATCTCCCAAAATAAAATACAAGTTGTTTCCTTGCTAGTATAAGTAGTACCAAAATGTATACCGGGCAGACTCTAATGCATAGGCGGCTACTATCAACTAGGGCGCGATGCCCTTGCCACGATCCTCACCGGCAGCCTGCGCGCTGGAACCTGTAATAGAGTGGGGTGAGAACTAACTTCCTTAGTTCCCAGTGGGCTCGACCACCGACCCCACCGATCTCCCCACTAGGTCTAAGCAGGCAAAAGCAGATAGATAGATAGATAATTTAAAGCTGTAAATAAAACATAATATAAGTAATGCAACTACTGCTATGCCTGAAACAACAAGATCATAATGTAGCTATGAAGTATCTAACATGCTACTATGTCCAATCGATTATGTATGAAATACTATTTATGTTCTTGAATTATTACTCAATCCATGGCTAGCCCGTAGGCACGCCCACGACTCAACACAACTCAACCCAATGGGTCGTCTGCGGGACCCCACATAGGCTATCCCTCGGGACCCCACATAGGCTATCCCTATCGTATCACGTGCCAAGACCTCCGGAGACTCGCACTACTCGTGTGGAGCAACCACCACGAGCGCTGAGCAGACTGTGTGAGTATGATCATCTCCTCCACTTTGGAGGGCATCCATACAAGGGTATCACTGTACATGTGTTTTCTAACACTATGTTCAATATCATTGTCATCAAGTAATTTACTTGGTTTCATGTCACTAGTGTCACTACACTATGTTATATGTCATTGTCATTCATCAAGTTCTCTACTTGAATCACATATCACTAGTGTTTTCTACACTATGTCATAATGTCAATCTCATTCATCGAGTTCTATACTTGAATCATATGTCACTAGTGTTTTCTACACTATGTCATAATGTCAATCTCATTCATCAAGTTTTATACTTGAATCATATGTCACTAGTGTTTTCTACACTATGTCATAATTCAATGTCATTCATGCAAGATCAAGTTCTTTTCTAACTTATCACACTATGTCATAATTCAATGTCATTCATGCAAGATCAAGTTCTTTTCTAACTTATCACACTATGTCATAATTCAATGTCATTCATGCAAGATCAAGTTCTTTTCTAACTTATCTCTAGGTTCAATGTCATACAATAATTCTCATGCCTCCTATATTAACTTGTCAAATCATTTGATGCTACAATATCCAGAAGCATGCAAGAATAATAAAACGACTACAAAACCTTACTATGCATGAAACTACACATATATACATGTATATGCAAAATGACCAATGACGAGACTTAAACATAGAAGGTAGCCCGACGGCTTCGGAATGGCACCCCCCACCTTTTAACGTTACCAAGAGGCTAGAGTTCTGATTTCGTAGTCTCCAACCACTACTTTTACTCTTCAGGCCAAAACGAAGCTGCTAGCCTTCGTTTTGCTCGGATCTCACAAGCCGCTCGTCGGATCGACGAATCGTCGCTTCCTGCGCGTTCAAATACCTAACAATTTGTCAGATATGGGGTCAAACTAGATCAAGACCCAATATTTTCGAAAACCCCAATTTTGAACCCTAGCATGAAATTAACCTCTAATTATTCCAAATTAAATGGAGCAACATGCTAGTAATGCTCTAGAGGTCATTAGAATACTAAGTATTAAGGATTTAATCAGATCCTAAGCATTTTACCCAAATTGTGAACGCGAGACGAAAATACGCCGCTCGAACGGGCGCACGAAAGCTCGATCCGTCGCCTCCAACGCGTTCGCGAGATCGCTCGCCGCCTATGCCGCGAATTTGGGAGAAAATGGCCAAGAGGATTAGAAGCTATTTAGAGAGAGAAAGAGAGGGTTTTCTCTCTCCTCACCAAGTGTGCGTGTGAATTGTGGGAGTGGTGCTCGGTTTGGGGAGGCAGGAAAAGAAGCTGCTGGTGCTTCTTAATTAAGCAATCTCCAAACACTACTATTCACACACTATTCATATCTAACTCTCGGTGAAGCTTTGATACATTCGCACGCCTTCGGAATGTCCGTTTGAGCTCAAATTTGACTATGTTCGGTTTTAGTTAACTTAACACGGAAAAATTTAATCTTTCGATTTCGACCCCGTTTGGTCACCGAAAGCTCTCGAACTGTAATCGTTATCAGATAGCATTCGGATTTTATTTACCATCTTCCGGATGTCAGAATGGCCCGAAACTTTAAATCTAGCCTCGTAATAATAATCCTGACATACCCTCCAGTTTTCGTAATTTTCTGACACTGTGCATTTTCTGCTAATTTATCAGTCCCGTTTCCAACAGAAAATTCTAAATCTCCTGTTTTCGCTCCAATTTCAGCACATGTCAATCCAGGCTTATATTTTACTTCTACAAATCCAATGAAAATAGTATCTCACACTATTTTTATTTATATTTATTTTTAAATTGAGAATCCGATATACTACTTTCTACCGCAACTTCATGATTTCTGAAGTTCGGTATCTTACACCAGGTCCCGGGTATAAGATAGGAACTCAACCAACCAAGTCACAAGTATAGGATGTGCAACTCGACCAACCAGGTCACCGAAATAGAACATGCTGATAGATCTACTCTACTCCTACACATAATACTAGCATGGAAACAACTGAGTAGAGTAAAGAGTAAATACGGGTGCAAGGCTCAATATGTAAATCGTAAGCAATATAAATAGTAAGGGTGAAGGAACGTCACCGAGCGTGCACCACTGTACCGACGTCGAGTCGAGATACCCACCTGTACAACTGTAGAACTGGTCTGTCGACTGTGGAGATGAAACAACCGAACCTACGAAAGGTCCACCGGGTTAGAATCTAACCCACCAACACATGTATCGCTGCTTACAAAGCCCCACTAACGAACCCACGGGAATCAGTTTCACAAAACCGATTGCCGAATACCCCGGAAGTCCAGGAAACCGCACCGGGACTCCGCCGGGACTCCCGAACTGTCCCGGAACACACCGACTCAAGTCACAAGTCGCCCGCTGCCACAAAACACGAATTTACGTGTGACTTGGCAGCAAGCACATCGCCTCTACTCGTAACGATCATCGTCGAACAATCGTTCTGATTCGCGTTCCCGAAAGTGCCAATTTCGACACCGGAACCCACCGTGGCTTGCCCGTCATTTTCGAACCCTCAAAATAACACGGGTAACCAGCCAACAAGGCTCAGCGATGCAACAAATACTCACGAGGCACCGTCAGAAGAATTCCGAACTAAAACCGCGTTCCGTCGGCGGATTTCGCCGAAAAATGCGTCGGAAATCGCTTTTTGATTTCCGCAAAGGCTTGAGACCTTGGACGATTAGTTCAGAGGTTACCCACAGCACATACATGCTGCCCACAGTGTTAAGGATTTTGTGTTGGCAAGTTTCGTGAATTGAGTCGGAGTCTTGAAGGATCGGAGCGGATCGAAGAACGGTGAAGAATCAAAGACTTCGAAGAAAGAGGAATTGGCTCACGATGAGAATCACGATGCCTAGGTAAGTTTTTAATTCATGTTATGGTGATTCATACTTAGTTGTAGGCATTAGAATCGTAAAATCATTGAATAACGGATTAGAAACTGTAACGGAACTTTGTAGTTTTCGAAAAATGAAAAAATCAGCAAAAATACAAAGTTATACCGGTATGGAAAAAGATGCTGTACCGGTATGGGAAAAGTTGCTATACCGGTATAACCATCAATCCCATTACCGGTTCCAAGGCTTCGAAAAATAATCTTCCGTCCTTGTGGAACCGGTAACCAGTTCAAGTTTGTACCGGTACAGATGGGTAAAAATCTGAAAAATCTCTAATCCGAATCTAATTGATTCTAAAGTCTATAAATAAGATGTTAGGGTTCTCTAACTCTGTGTGCTTCATGAAAATACTTGTTTGAGAAACCCTAGAGGCTAGGAATTCATCTAAAACCTATTTTCTACATATTAGCCTCTTTTAGGTCAAATCGAGATATCGTATTGAATATCTATATGTCGATTTGATCTACGTTTCGCTTGGAGTTTTCTTCTTCGGTTTTCTACGATACTCCTAAGCGAAGGATCACCATACTCATGATGCTTCTCATGAACGGCGTCGTGGATTCGGCGTGAGGCGTCGTGAATTCGGCGTGTTGAAGACTTCGTGGATTCGAAGCAGAGGCGTTTCGTGGATTCGGAACGTGGCGTTCGTGGATTCGGACGTGATCGTGGACAACTCGGTGGAGTGCGCGGAGATTCATAGGAGGTTAAGAGAGGTTAAGTCCGTGGAGTCGGTAATCACCTTGTAATCTTTTCTCTTAGTGGATTGTTATTCGCGTGTTGGTCCCGTGGGTTTTTTACTCCGAGTTTGGAGTTTTCCCACGTAAATCTCGGTGTGCTTTTTATTTTCCGCATTTACTTTTATCGCATCGAGAATTTGTGGTTTTTGGCCGATACACCTATTCACCCCCCTCTAGGTGTTGTTTGATACAATCTAGATAGATCCTTGGGGCTTCCCCGTAACTCACAATTGGTATCAGAGCGGGATCTAGATATATTGTTATCTAATGGCCGAAGGTGGTAACATTAATCGACCACCGCTCTTCGACGGCACGAATTATGCCTATTGGAAAGTTCGCATGAGAGCTTTTCTAATAGCGATCGATGAGCGGGTGTGGCAAGCGATTGAATTCGGATGGAAACATCCAATCGAAAAGGTCGATAATGTTGAAACGCCGAAACCACGAAATAAGTGGACGAAAGATGAAAACGAGTCATCTTCGTTTAACGGTAAAGGAATTAATGCTTTATTCAATTCTTTATCGCAAACGGAGTTTACTCGCGTTTCGGCTTGTGAAACCGCGAAAGAGATTTGGGATACTCTACAAGTTACGCATGAAGGAACGAGCTTAGTAAAGGTCCAAAAATTACAAATGCTTACAAGCAAATTTGATTCGATTTTCATGGATGAAAACGAGACCTTTACCGAGTACTATACACGTCTACAAGACATAGTAAATACATGCGCTAACTTGGGAGAGAAAATCCCGGAGTCAAAAGTTGTTAGAAAAATTCTTCGAACTCTTCCGGAACGTTTTCGGGCAAAGGTTGCCGCGATTGAAACGGTTAAGCATCCGGATGAGATGAAAGTCGAAGAATTAGTAGGCGCTTTACAAACGTATGAGATGACTTTTCCTACTAATCAATCTTCTTCCAAGTCTTTTCCTAAAAGCACAGGGATGGCACTCAAATCATCAAAGGAAGAAGACGACGACACGGATTAAACGAAAATATTACGGCGGATTTTGAACAACAATTGGCGCTCCTCACGAAGAAGTTTCGGAATTTTCGAAAGAAGAACGATGCTTCATCTTGAGCGAAAATCCTTTTCTAAACCTTCTTCTAATTCTAAATTGAAAGATAAAAAACTTGTAAAGTCTTCGAATGAAAAAGATGAATTCGAAGGGAAATCCAATGCTTCAAGTGTAGAGGCTACGGCCATATCGCAACGGATTGTCCTTCGAAGAAGACGTATAAACCGAAGGCTTTGCAAGCTAAAACGAAAACTTGGGATGACTCTTCTTCAAACGGATCATCATCAAGTGATGAAGAAAAGGATCATACGGCTTTAATCGCTAATTCTACATCTTTTCCTCCGTCTTATAATGTTGCTTGTTTATCATCTATTGTTTCTAACTCAAATCTTTCTCTCTCTTCGCATGGGTCTTCGAGCGAGAATGGCGAAAGTGAGGAAGAATCGAATGACGAGGATATAGCCGAAGCATACAACCAACTTCTTATCGAATCGAAAAAGATGGCTAAATTCAATAAGAAGTTGGAAAGTCGTTTGTTGGAGATTGAAGAAGATAACAACAATATGAGGATCATGAATGAAGCTCTTGAGGAGGAACGGGAATCAATTTTGAATATCAATTCGGTCCTCCAAAAGAAGCTAGAAGAAGCGGAATTAACGATGAAATCTTATAAGGATAAGATTGGATTTTTGGAGCAACAATTTAAGGAAACTTACACATCCAATCAAGTGTTAACCAAGCAAGTTCATCAACTCAAATCGGATCTTCAACAATTTTCCTCGGGTTCGAAAAAGTTGGATAACATGCTCGGGTTAGGTCAAACGAACAAGTTGGGCCTCGGATACGAAAGGACATATGTTGAGAAGGATCAAAAGACGATATTGAAAGTCTCAACAAATTTAAAAGCAAAGGTATGTCACCGATGCGGAGTCAAGGGACATATCAAAAAGAGTTGCCCGAACAAGACAACGAAATCTCAATCGGCACCTTCTTCTATTCGGTATCTCCCACGGAATCAAATAGGAAATCAATTGGGTCGAGTACCTCGTGCAAACCGGGAGACTAAGCCTCAACGTAAATATCAACCGAAGAACCAAGCATCGAGACAATCATCGGTTGAACAAAGGTTGAAAGAAGTCAAGCCTCACGTCGACAAGTCAAAGCAAGGAAAAATTCGACAAGTTTGGATTCGGAAAGGTGATATCTTTCCTTGTTATTCTTCTTAGCTTGTTTTTCGGTTATGTAATGCTTTGATAGGTGTATATTTCCTACTTTTATTCATTGCATTACATGCTTAGGCGGTTTTTGGTACTTAGTGAATATCTTTGATGCTTGAGTTTCTTGTGTTTGAAAATCGTCTTTGAGGAAAGGTAAAGGGGAGTTTTTAAAATTTTTGAGAGTGGCAATGATTGAAAATCTTTAATCTAGAGAGATTAATGGTTTTTCAAAGAGAATTAACCGATTTTTAAAGTCAATTCAAATTGAATTAAATTCATATTAATTATCGATTTTACTTCACTTTTCATTATTTTGACGATAATTTATTATGTGATTTCTTCTTACATACCTTCATCAAAATTTTTGAAATTAATTTTAATCATTTTGTATTTAATCCATCTTGGTGGTGAATGTTGAATATAATTGATGGATATTTTCTAATTGACTAAGATTCTTCAAAATTATTTTCAATTGTGAGATTGTCTAATTGAGGGGGAGTTTGTTTTATTTAAAAAAAAAAAGGGAACTCCTTAGTTTAAAAGATGTGGAAAGAGTTACATCCGAAAGGAGTGTGAAAACTACCACCACATGTAGGAAAGAGCTACCACCCCGGTCGTCCGGTACGTGTGTGAAGCTACCACGTGAGAAATTATGAGAAAAACCGAAAAAGGTTGATAAAATGAATATTTTAGAATTTTTCGGTGACATAAGGTGATAGTTTTTGAAAAAGATGCTCAAAGAGCCACCCCCGGTGCCTTATTAGTTAAATTTCTATTTTGAACGTGTTGCGACGAATTGGTGTCAATTTGGACAAATTTCTAGAAAATTATTATTTATCAATTCGCATCTTGATGATTTAAATAATTTTGATTGTTCTTAATATCAAATTTTGATGATATGATGTCTTTTGAAATCATAGAATATTTTCATCATCATAATAATTTTTGACGTCAAATCATTAATTTTTGTGAAATTAATTTGATTTTGGAGAATTTTTAAATGAAAAAGGCTATTTTTCGAATTACTGTTGATCTGTACCGGTACAGATTCATCCCATACCGGTACAAATTACTGTAGCCCGCGATATAACACCGGTAACGATTCCTTTTTCCACTCTCTAAACTCATTTAAAACGCGCTCTCTCTCTCTCTAAAAACCCCAGAGCCTCCTCTCTTTCCGATCTGCACGTTTTCCCCTCAAACAACAGGTATTTTAGCTTGGATCTAAGATCAAACCCGATTTTTGCATATTTTTTGAATATTCCGGGACAAGTGTTGGATCTTTGTTATTACTCGTTTTTGATGCAATTTTTTGCAGTAATTCACTATGTGAACTTATTATCTTGCATTCAGAACACTTAGAACTAGTTTAAATTCGCTATTTTTCGCAGATCTATGTTCTAGGTTTCTTTTTTTAATGGAATTTCGGAAAAATTGTTTGATCTCTGTTTTCGTTCCTTTTTGATGCGATTTTTTTTCTTTTGGACACAAGATCTTGCATCTAAAACACCTAGACCACATTGAAATCCGTTATTTTTTACAGATTTACGTTCTAGGGTTCAATATTGGTAGAATTTCGGGATTTTTGAAAATGTGCCAAATTTGATGAAATTTTCTGCATGATTCAAGTTCGTTATTGCTTTATTATTTATTCTTGAATTATTTGTGAATTTTTCACAATTTTTAGAGAATTTTTTCAAAAATGTGTTCATGTGAGGTTTTTCATGTGCGGAAAATGGTTTTTTCACCGGTTCTTGTACTTCTGGTGCTCATGGCTGCGGGAGGTCGTCGAGGACGTAGTAGAGGAAGTAGAGAGACTTCCAAACGGACTCGCCAAGCTGAGGAGTCCGAAGGATCTGATCCCGACTATCAGGTCGAGGGAGATGAGGAGGTTGAAGAAGAAGAAGAAGATGCTGAGGAGCCTGTTTCCCGTCTCGACAAGGGAAAAGGCATTGCTGGTGAGTCATCGCGAGGAGGTGGTGCTACCAGGGAGCGGCGAGCCAAGAGGATGGCTGAGGTTCCTCCTGAGAGGGCTCGTGCTTACTCGGTGCGATCATGCCTAGCGGAGCGGCATGTAGTCTTCAAGGACACCGAGCGAGTTCCCGAGTTTAGGCGGCGATGCAGAGCACCTATTGAGCTCGTTGGACGGGTAGCGGCTCGCACACCTTTACGCGTGGAACTCATTCGGGAGTTCTACTGCGTGGTGTAGTTCTCGCAGAGGATGAAGAGACAGGTCTTATGTATTTGAGACGTCGGTGCGTGGACGAGAGGCGACGGTCACTCCTCACGAGATTGGAGAGATTCTAGGGATGTATGTTGACACGGGACTACATTATCTTGGGACATTCCGAGTCCTCGACACATTGGGAGAGCGTGGTTGAAGCGATCTGCAAGCCGGCGTTCGCACGGATCGGGCGATTGTGGAATCAAAGGATTTGCGAGTATCACTTGCTTTCTTTGATTCTGCTACAACGTCCAGCCAACTATTGGGACCAAGAGGCTTCGCTGGGATCGTTTGCTATTATTGTTTCTTCTTGGTCACCCTGAGCAGAGCCTTGGATTAAACATTAACATACCATTCCTTATCTGGCAGTGAATGGTTCATGTTATCCAGTCATCAGTACGGCGGGAGCTACTACCATTTCCTTTGCTTATCAGTCAGATTTTACGGGGACACGGCGTAGACACAAGGTGCGATAAGTATGACTACGGACTTGGCCAGATTGATGCGGTGACTTGGGCAAAGTCTCGCGAGCACCTTGAAGACTTTTCGGCGGACCAAGGGAGCTCCACCGCTGCGGCATCGAGTAGTCTTGTCGCTTCTCCACCTCCACCGTCACGACGAGCGGAGCGTGCACCGCCCGCGGGGTCCTCTAGGTCGGGAGGCGCGATCACTTTTGACACACTTCATCGTGACATGGGTGAACTCACGAAGGAAGTGAGTTTTCTAAAGAAGGGATTCAAGAGTCTCGAGAAAGGAATGAAGAGGATCTTGGAGAAGATGGGTTGCACACATGATGATATCTTTCCATCGACCTCATCCTATCAGCGTTCTGTATCTACTTGGTAGTTCTGCCCAGTGTCGGACATCGCGGTTCGGATCTCCGCTAGAGGAGATGACGATGATGACGAGGCTCTTGAGTGACTTTTGCCTCGACTTCTTTCTCCGCCGATTTTTCTTGCTTTTCTTAGGATTATGTTTAGTTTATCTTTGCCTAGTACTTGATGTTTTCTCTTTTATTATGCATCTTGGTACGTAATTATGATGTGCTTACTCTCTTTTTCTTAGTCTTTTTCTCTCTACTTATTTGTTTCTTTTTGGCAATTTTTGACAAAAAGGGAGAAGAATAAATAAATGCTAAACGAGGTAAGAAGGGAGGAGATATTCATGATGCATACACGAAGGGGAGACATACACGAAGGGGAGACATGATGATTTTAAGGAGGGAGAAGGAGATAGTTGTGTACGAAAGAAAAGTTGAAACGATAGAAAAGTTAAAGGACCAAGGACAAAAAGGGGTCGAAGATGAGAACAAAGACATTAATTGGTGATTGACTAATGTTCTGATCTTCTATTTTATTTTGTAATTGTTTTGCAGGAAATCAAGACTTCAAGACTCCTAGTTGCGTCTAAGTCATAGAGTTTGTTTTAGGAGTTTTTGATGTACTTTTGGATTTCATATTGTATTTGGATTACACGCGAGAAGTTTAATGTTTTGGTGATGACATTGAACTTCGTTTCTCTTTATGATGTAATTTTAGTGAGCTTTTGTGTTTTGTCACGAAATTGCCAAATGGGGAGTTGGTTTTGGATTTTGTGTTGGCAAGTTTCGTGACTTGAGTCCGAGTCTTGAAGGATCGGAGCGGATCGAAGAACGGTGAAGAATCAAAGACTTCGAAGAAAGAGGAATTGGCTCACGATGAGAATCACGATGCCTAGGTAAGTTTTTAATTCATGTTATGGTGATTCATACTTAGTTGTAGGCATTAGAATCGTAAAATCATTGAATAACGGATTAGAAACTGTAACGGAACTTTGTAGTTTTCGAAAAATGAAAAAATCAGCAAAAATACAAAGTTATACGGTATGGAAAAAGATCTTTGTCTTAGGTATGGGAAAAGTTGCTATACCGGTATAACCATCAATCCCATTACCGGTTCCAAGGCTTCGAAAAATAATCTTCCGTCCTTGTGGAACCGGTAACCAGTTCAATCTTGTACCGGTACAGATGGGTAAAAATCTGAAAAATCTCTAATCCGAATCTAATTGATTCTAAAGTCTATAAATAAGATGTTAGGGTTCTCTAACTCTGTGTGCTTCATGAAAATACTTGTTTGAGAAACCCTAGAGGCTAGGAATTCATCTAAAACCTATTTTCTACATATTAGCCTCTTTTAGGTCAAATCGAGATATCGTATTGAATATCTATATGTCGATTTGATCTACGTTTCGCTTGGAGTTTTCTTCTTCGGTTTTCTACGATACTCCTAAGCGAAGGATCACCATACTCATGATGCTTCTCATGAACGGCGTCGTGGATTCGGCGTGAGGCGTCGTGAATTCGGCGTGTTGAAGACTTCGTGGATTCGAAGCAGAGGCGTTTCGTGGATTCGGAACGTGGCGTTCGTGGATTCGGACGTGATCGTGGACAACTCGGTGGAGTGCGCGGAGATTCATAGGAGGTTAAGAGAGGTTAAGTCCGTGGAGTCGGTAATCACCTTGTAATCTTTTCTCTTAGTGGATTGTTATTCGCGTGTTGGTCCCGTGGGTTTTTTACTCCGAGTTTGGAGTTTTCCCACGTAAATCTCGGTGTGCTTTTTATTTTCCGCATTTACTTTTATCGCATCGAGAATTTGTGGTTTTTGGCCGATACACCTATTCACCCCCCTCTAGGTGTTGTTTGATACAATCTAGATAGATCCTTGGGGCTTCCCCGTAACTCACACACAGCAGCCCCAAACCACCTAATTTCATAAAAGCTCATCTCGATACATAAAATCGCATCATTTCATGCGATTTTTGGGCTTTTATGTCGTGCACGCAAACCAGAGATCACATAACCAAACCGTCACACTCGCTGATAGCTTTCAGCGTGCCAGAGGCCGTGCTCACCATTCGGAGCACTGATGGCCACTGTGGCACGTGCACGAGCGACGCGAAAATCGATGGAACAGCGCGCAGAGCACTAAGATCGCGTCCTACTCGCTAGCCGAGGCATCTTTGCCCATAACGGAGGTGAGCGCGATATTCAGCATGAAATGTGGATCATTGTGCTCACTTCCTGAGGTGTCAGGGGCTTATCGGATCATTGGAAGGGTAATCGAAACCCAAGACTAAGTGCTGATTCTAAAATTATTGCTTACCCGACCCGAGGAGAGCTAGGGCTCATCGCCGGCGGCCGGACGGCGGGCGGTCCGGCCAGGGGAGGGTGCGGCAGGTTGGTGGGGCTCGGGGCACCTGGTGGCCGGCGGCGAAGTGGCCGGAGGAACGGCGGAGGAGATCGGTTCCCTCCACTAGCCCTCGGGTTTGATGGCACCGGCGGCAAGGCGGTGGCCAGAAGGAGCTCGGGCCGATGGTGATTCGGCGCCGGAGGTCACCGGAGGTGACTGGAGGGCGACGCGGCCTATGGGAAGCGGCGGCGGCGCGCGAAGGCCGAGATCACCCAGGCTCGGTCCGGGTGACCCTGGCTGGCCGCAGGAAGAAAGGGGGAGCTCCGGCGGCGTGCTCTGACGACGGGGACGGCTAGGGTTGCACGCCGGAGATGGGCCACGGCCAAGGGTTGATGATCCAAGGCTCGTTACTGCCTTCCTGCAGTTTTCGACAGGGAGAGGGAAGTGGGTGGCCGAGAGGAAGGAATAGGGAGGTGTTGCGGCATTTTCAGGCGGCCGGAGCTGTTTGCCGGCGGCCGGGGCACGCGCACGAAGAGGGCAAGGGAGAGCTGAGGTGGCTAGGGTGGCTAGGGTAGCTGGAGGGTCGAAATAGGGTTACGATTTCCACGAGAGAACCCTAAACCATATATATATACTAGTTGCATAAATGCGGTTTAGTCCTCCGAAACCCACTATTCTTGGCCTAGTCCCTGCCAATACGTGAAATACGCGCATGAGTCCCCCAACATTCAAAATCGTTCAAAGCGGCGCATGAAATATTAGCCCTTTTATGATTTATCTGATTTTGCCAATTCGACCTCTCCGCGAACTTTTCACGATTCCCGAAGATCCGTCCGTCGGATTTTCGATCGGATCGCACCAGCGCGTTCACCACGACTGGGGCATCGAATCTAGCATTTTGTTTTATACGAATTGGTCGTCGATTCACGCCCAAACACATCCTCTTTGATTCCCCTCAATATGCTACTTATATATATATATATATTTATATTCATTCGAGAACCTTTTTTCTCGACAACCGCGCATCAGAACCCAATTCCGTCAGTGCCATTGGGTCCAGAATGGTTGAGCCGTTCGAAACGAGCTATTGGAGTCCTATGTTCGGAGTCCAATATGCACCAGGACATTTCTCTACTCCCTGGCTCACCGAAAAGCCGGAGTTACTATTCATTTTAAGTTAATAGTCCGGGTCGCGTAACTTCTCCGTCTTAGCTCGTTTTTACCTGAAATTTGACGAGTGCTTTTGTAATTATGTTACACACAAAAACATCGTCAACAAAGGGTTTAATTCTTATTACGAAAAAATCTCAGTTATTACAGTTCAACATTGGTATCAGAGCCATATTAGGATGATTTCGTGCCCTAGATCAACTCTTTAAGGATATTGCATGCGTAAAATTAAATCTATTGTAGTTTAGATTTTTTCTTGCATGTATGTTAGCGTTAATGGCATATTTTTTAATAGTGGATATTTTTGCTTGATTTCATCACATCTTAAAGCACCTATATTGTAGATTAGATCTACAAAGTTTGATTTATTTTGGTTTTGTATTTTGAGAGAAAAACAAAACCCTAAATCGAAACTTTGATAGTGGCTTGTTTGATGTATGATATATATCCCATTGTGAATCTTGTATGATTTAGATGAGCTTCTCGTAAGCTTTCTAATGATATTTTTCCTGAAAGATTCGGACTTTTAAGAGTTATGATTTTTTTTAAAAGGTTTATCTATCATTTAAAAAAAAATACTGTTCGATGACGACGCGGCTTGGAGCCGTGTGGGGGCGCACGAGGACAGCGCGCGGGTCGCGCAGGCCTCACCCACGCGACAGGCGTCGCAGTCGAGCGAGCCTTGCGCGAGCCGCACACTCGTCGCGCGGTGCAGGTGCGAGGGCCACGTGCGAGCCACGCGCGGCGTGCGACGGCTCACGCGGGCCGGTCCGGCGGGCTAGCACGCCACGCGAATGGGCCGACCATGAAGACCGCGTCTTCGCGCAGGCTGCGGCACGCGGGCCACACGGCGCGCCGCGCGCGGGCCAAAGCTTGCCACGCGCAATCCATGCGCGCCGCGGGCGGGCTAACCGCACGGGCGGCGCGCGGGCCTTCCGCGAGCCACGCGCGCGGGTGGCGCGCAAGCCGCGGGTGTTGGCCACACATCGGGCCACTCGGGCCGCGCGTGCGGCCGGCGGCGCGCGCGCGCGTTTGCGCGTGGCGGACCGCGACCTACGCGTGCGGGCGCGCCGAGCTAGCGCGCGTGGCGGCGAGCCGCGTAGGGCTGCGCGCGTAGTGCGTACGGGCGGCCCGCGGCACTGCCCGCGCGGGCCACCCATTCGGGCCACCAAGCCTTGCCGGCCACCGGGCCGTGCACGGGTGGCCGTGCGGACCAGCCGGCTTAGGCTGCGCGATCCGCATGCAGCCAACGCTCGGACCTGCAGTTTTTTTTTAGGCTTTTTGTTTTCGTTTTCTGCACAATTTTTTTTAAATAAATTATTAAAAGTGTGTTAAATGTTTAATATGCTTTCATGATAGATAATGCATGTAATTATTATAAGCATATTATATGGTTTAATATGCATTCGTGATATATGTTGCATGTATTTATTAAAATGATCTAATATATGCTTTTGTGACATATTAGCATGCATTTAAAATATTATAATGCCTTTTATGATAGATAGATGTAATTTTTGGCATAATATAAATTTATATGCATGCCTTGTCAAGTGGGAATTTTATTTTAGTAGAGTAAAATATCTTTACTCCTAAATATTTTGTGCAACTTAATTAAATAATTAAAAATTTTGACATATGGTGTGTGATGTGATTATGAGCATAGCGAAGTTTTCCTTTTCGCATCTATGATCTTATTTTTAATTTACTTAATTAGAGATGCGGCAAAATTGAATACATGTATCGTGTGCTAATTTTAAAATATTTTTTTCTGCGCATTGCATGAATTTAGTGAGATTTTAAATGGACGGACCTATAGAGGGCACTTGTCCCCAGGCTCGCCGAGAGATAGAAGCCTATAATAATTGGCTTAAGAAGGATCGCATTGCTCGCATTATATTGCTAAACGCTATGCAGAATGATCTCTTGTGCGAGTATGAGCAGTATCTGTGTGACGCACTGAACTTTTGCAAATTGCAAGTTCGAGTGTCAGTTATGAGTTCTGAGCTTTTCCAGATTTTTTGGAGGGTCGTTGACTGTGTTCCGACCCATGGCACGAGTCCTGAGAATTGGGGATTTGATCTTGGCACCAAGTCCAAAAAGTTGGATTTTTGGTGGCTCTAGGGTTGGATTTCTGAGCTCTTGTACCGGTACAAATTTGTTGCTGTACCAGTATAGCCTTGGTGGCTATACCGGTACAGACCGAAATTTATACCGGTATAGAGGGCTGGACTGGGCAAACCCGAGGCTCGGGTTGGCTGTTTCGTAGGATTTATACCGGTACAAACTCAGATTTGTACCAGTACAAACTGGCAGTTTTCGAACTGCGCGAACTACAGGGACTGTTTTGCGTTTGTGCCCTTATAACAGCACCCATACACCCCCTTTGGCTCATTTGAGCTCCCCCACAGCAAGAATAGAGGTAGGGCACTCCTCTCTCCTTCCTCTTTGGGGTTTCCTTGGTTTTGGGTGGATTTCTTTGTGATTGATCACTCTCTTTGCTCTCTCTTGCCTTGTGGTGCCTCCTGCACCATGGATGAAGCTTGGAGCTTGGATTGGGAGCTTGTTGAAGGAAAGATCTTCAACTTTGGTGGTATTTGAGCCTTGATTAGAGCTTCTAGAAGGTAAGCAACATGTTTCTTTCCTCTAAATTGGATTTTTGTTGCCTCTTTGTAGATGAAGCCCTAGTTTTGGTAGATTAGGGTTATTTTGGGGGTTTTTGATCTAAGGCTTTTTGAACCTAATTGATGGGTTTAGAACCTTTGTTTAGGTTGCCTTGGAGTGGTCAAGCTTCCATTTGAAGCTTGGAGTAGGGTTTCCACACTTGAGATGAGTTTTCCTTACTCTTTGGTATAGAAGCTTAAAGATTGAACTCATGGTTCAACTTTAGAGGTTGTAACTCCTAGGATTTACTTTGTAGGGTACTAGGAATAGGAATCGAAGCTTCGTTAGCAGTTCAGAGCGACGCTTGGAGCGGCGGTGGGTTTGACCTCACCAATGTCAATGAGAAAATTCTCATTGTGGTTATTTGAGTGTTATAAAATAGAAAATCTTGTATTTTCATGATATATGATTTATTTGTGAATTTTTGAATGATTAAAACCCATGCCTTATGGGTTTCTTTGAATGATTAAATCCTAAGTGTTGCTTTCACCTAATTGGGTATGTTTGAGTAATGTTGATTGTGTAGCTAATGAATATGCTACCTTTCAAGTACGATGTCTCGTGGTCGACCTCAAACGCGGTCGATGCCGGAGGAATCGAGTGTGGCTCCTGAGCAACCCGGAGCAGGTGGCGACGGGGGGCTTCAGGAGCAGTTGTCCGCACTAATCGGAGTAGTGCGACAGCAAGCGGAGTTGGTGCGACTCAGTGAGAGCAAATTCGGCAGCTTCACGAGACGGTGGAGCGGCAGCAAGCGGCGGCGGTGGCTCAGGCTAGTGGAGGGCCTTCTGCGCCCCCTGTTGTGGTGCTGGGCACGACCGAGGGAGTGCTTGTGGCAACCGTGCCAGTTACGGTAGTACCGGCCGGGTCGGGGACCTCAGATTTCGATAGTGCGGCGGTAGAGACGGAGCTGGAGCGTGCTTTGGCGGCTCTCGTAAAGTTTCAGAAGTTCAATCCACCGTTGCTTGAAGGAGAGTTGACGGAGTCCGTGGTAGTGGAGTCGTGGGTCGACTCTATGGAGACCCTCTTTGAGGACCTTAGTACCTCGGAGAAGGATAAGGTTTATATCGCCACTCGATGCCTTGGCAAGGCGGCGAAGGTGTGGTGGCGGCGGATCAAGCGAGATAGGTCTGCCGACCTTCCGCCGATGGTGTGGGAGGAGTTCAGAAGGGCGATTTTCGCCAACTACTTCCCAGACGCGGTGTAGCAAAAGCTGCAAGAAAGGTTCCGCAAACTGAGGCAGGGAGATCGCTCGATGGCGGACTACGAGCAAGAGTTCTCTCACATAGTTGGCTGTGTCCCCGATGTTGTTCCTGATGACCGGGACCGGGCCGATTGGTTCTTGCGAGGACTTCGGCCGAAGATTTTTGAGGCGGTTCAGATTCTCAAGTTGACGACCTATGTGGAGGTCTTTGATAGAGCCTTGTGGGCGGAGCAGGGTAGTGCCTACGCCCGTGAGGAGCGCGAGTCCATGGTGGAGTCGGGCGATAAGGGAAAGAAGCGAACGGCGGGTGGTGCCGGGGCAGGCCAAATGCTAAGAAACCCCCTCGGTATCCCCGACAGCAGACTAGGAGTTGGAGGCCTTCCCGATGCGTTATGTGCGGTGGTGAGCATCAGTCGAGGGCTTGCCCACAGAGCGAGGGGAGGTGCTTTAAGTGTGGTCAGGCGGGACATATGGTTCGGGAGTGCCCGAAATGGTCGTCGTTTTCGCCGAAGGCGGCGTCGTCACCGTCTACCCCCAGACAGCTTGCGGGGTTACCACCGGCGATGTCGGCCGGGCGTGCGTCATCATCACCCCAGTCAGAGGGATCACGAGCACCGAGCGGACGGGTTTTCGCCGCTCAGGTGGAGGAGCAACCTGCTGCACCGGACGCTGTCGTGGTAGGTATAATTTCTATTAAAGGTATGAGGGCTAGAGCACTGTTTTATACAGGAGCATCGCATTCATTCATTGGCGCATTGTTTGCAAGGACTCGTGACCTTGAGGTAGAGGGTAGCCCTGATCGTTGGTGGGTTAGCGCCCCAGAACATGAGTTCAGTGTACAGGATTGGTATCCGGATTGTCCAGTACAGATAGGAGATTGGATTATGCCGGTAGACCTACTAGTGTTGAAGCAGATGTGGGACTTTGATGTAATCTTGGGGATCGACTGGCTCTCCAAGTATTATGCGGTGATCGATTGTGAGAATCAAAGAATCACATTTCGTGAACCTGATCAAGAGAAGTTTGTGTATCAAGCGTGTAGAAGCTCGCGCTTCGCCGCGACTGTGTCGGCGGCGAGGGCGAGGAAGATGGTCAAGGATGGATGTAAGGCCTATTTGGCAACTATTGTGGACACCCAGAAGAGGTACCCGTAGGTTAGTGAGATTCGGGTAGCGTGTGAGTACCGGGATGTCTTTCCGGCGGAGTTACTGGGATTGCCACCGGACCGGGAGATTGAGTTCGTTATAGACTTGGTTCCCGGGGCGGCGCCAGTTTCGAAGGCTCCTTACAGAATGGCACCGGCAGAGTTGGTAGAGCTGAAGGCACAACTACAGGACATGCTTGACAAGGGATTTGTGAGGCCGAGCGTGTCGTCGTGGGGTGGTACGGTGCTGTTTGTGAAAAAGAAGGATGGTTCACTTCGACTCTGCGTAGACTATCGCGAGTTGAACAAGGTGACCATAAAGAATAAGTACCCGTTGCCACGAATTGATGATTTGTTCGATCAGTTGCAAGGGTCGTGGGTATATTCGAAGATTGATCTTCAGTCGGGTTATCACCAATTGAAGATTCGGCCGGAGGATGTGCACAAGACGGCGTACCGTACGCGGTATGGCCACTATGAGTTTACGGTGATGCCGTTTGGGCTAACGAATGCCCCGGCAGCATTTATGGACTTGATGAATCGAGTCTTCAGGCCGTTGTTGGACCGATGCGTCATGGTGCTCATAGATGACGTGTTAGTTTATTCGAAGAATGAAGAAGAGCACGAGGAACATTTGAGGACCGTGCTGCAGATACTTCGCAACGAGAAGCTTTATGCTAGACTCAAGAAATGCGAGTTCTGGCTGACGGAGGTTACCTTCCTAGGCCACGTGATATCCGGGAGCGGAGTCTCGGTAGATCCAAAAAAGGTTGAGGCGATAAAGGATTGGCCTCGCCCGACGAGTGTTACGGAGGTCCGCAGTTTTCTTAGACTGGCGGGCTATTATCGGCCGTTTGTGGAGGGGTTCGCGAAAATCACCACTCCACTAACGCGTCTTACGCATAAGGGAGTGAAGTATATTTGGAGCGACGATTGCGATCGATGTAAGTTATGGGGTAGTCCCAAGGATCTATCTAGATTGTATCCGACACCTAGAGGGGGGTGAATAGGTATAAAGGCCAAAAACCACAAATCTCGATGCTTTAAAAAGTAAATGCGGAAAATAGAAAGCACACCGAGATTTACGTGGGAAAACTCCAAACTCGGAGTAAAAAACCCACGGGACCAACACGCGAATAAACAATTCAATGAGAGAAAAGATTACAAGGTGATACCGAACTCCACGGACTCGACCTCTCTAACTCTCCTATGGATCTCCGCGCAATCCTCCTTCGGGTTGTCCACGCCCTCACGTTCGAGCCCTCGAACGCACGTACTTCGAATCCACGAAGCCTCGAACACGTCGAATCCACGACGCCATTCGATTCCACGAGCCAACGATCCGAATCCACGAACCGCCTTCAAACGCGTCGAATCCACGACGCCTCACGAGAGTATCATGAATATGGTGATCCTTCGCTTAGGAGTATCGTAGAAAACCGAAGAAGAAAACTCCAAGCGAAACGTAGATCAAATCGACATATAGATAAGGAATTACTATGTCTCGATTTGACCTAGAAGAGGCTATGATGTAGAAAATAGGTTTTAGATAAATTCCTAGCCTCTAGGGTTTCTCAAACATGTATATTCATGAAGCACACCGTGTCACGCCCCGCAACCCGCCTATTTGGTCGGGTTCGGGCCCCGTCAACAGACGCTGAACGGACAGGGCTTCCCCTGTCCGCCCAAGGCTCAACAAGTACAGCTAGAGTATAATTTTTTTTTTACACATGCGGAAGCATACACAAAAGGCTTACACGAGGGTAAGCAACATAGCCAGAGTGAAAGTACTAATGTAAACATACAAGTAACATGATTAATTTCAATCTCATACATGTAAATATCTTTACAACTTTGAGTTCTTTAAAGTCCTTACATTCAATTGCATCATTTCTTTCTTACATCACTTTACCTCAAAATAAAACTTGATTACATTCAGAGTTTAGCAACTATGATCATCAAATACAAAAGATGATATAAGGGGGATGCAACTACCAAAAAGTAATAACTTGGCGGTCTCTATCTAGGGCGCGATGCCCTTACCGCGATCCTCGGCCAGCTCGCTCGGTCCCGGTCCTGTGGAGATAGTGGGGTGAGAACTACAACGAAGTTCCCAGTGGGTTCGGCAACCAACCACGCCGACTTTCCCACTAGGTCTAATTCAAGCGTAATAGAAAGAAAGGTATGATAATAACCAACTAACAAATGCAGCTAATACGCTTGAAAGTAAACAATAAGATGATCGAATAGTAACTCATAATGATTGAAGGATCATAGTTCAATACCCAATCTCTTGGCTAACCCGTAGGTTTCGCCCTCAACAAGACTCAACCAACTCAAATCCCGATTGTCGAGGAAACACTACAACCCGACGGGACCGTCCTACGGGAAACACTACAACCCAGTGATGACAACTCCGGAGCACATCGCCCGAGGGGGAGCTACCGCGCCTCGAGCAAGGATTATATGGTGAGTACGATCAATCCTTAACAATAAGGATTCCAATTCAATCCATTCCTTGACTTCAAGGAGACTACGTTCATATGACCCTTAACTCTAAGGTTGTTGTCATAATGTCAATCTCAAAACTCTACTAGTGTTATGTACACTACTTGTTCTTGTTCTTGATGCCGTACAAGTTGTCTAAGTACTCTAGACTCACACTTGTCACAATCTCTAAGTTCATGTCCAATGTCACATTCACTTGTCCATTACACTAAGTTCTTGTTCTTTAGCATGCATACATAGGGTTCTTGTTCTTTTACCATACAATCTCATACAAATCTACCTCATGCATTTGAACTCACAAAAGCAATAAGAAATGTGTATTAAACCCTACAATGCAACATGCTCAATATATAAATATGCTCAAAACGTGACACTTAGACATAGAGAGAAGTTCGATGTCTTTGGAATACACCACCCACCTTAGAATATTTTTGTGGAGTTGCCCATGAAATCTCACGGCCAACCGGTGCCTAGGTTGAAACCTGTTACGTTAAAAGTTGACCCAATCAGGCCATTTTACAGAGCAACTCTATGATCGGCTTTTCGTAAAAATAAACGAAGTTGCCCCACACGTCGGGGATACTCCCAATTAGGTTTCTACAAGGTCAATTTGACCCTAGAACCCCCATGGCAAAAAGCCCCAAATTTGGGTGCTCTACCCAACCCTATGTGAAACCCTAGGTTTTGATCTCTAAAGCAAGCAAAGGGAAGCTTGTTACACCTCTTAGAGTTCATCTAGAACAATCTAAACCACTTTTAGAGCCTCTACTAGAAACCCTAATGATCCACCATGAGAGGACCTTGAGCTCTCATGGAGGTTTCATGGTGTTCTTGCTCTAGCAAGCTTCTAACACTAGCAAAAAGCTAGAAACCTCAAAAACTTAGGAGAAAAACTCAAACCCTAAGGTTAACTTGCAAAAGCCTACCTCTTGTAGCAAGCTCAACCAAAGCTTTGTTGTAGGAGAGCTCCAATGCCCACCAAGAGCTCCAAAACCTTCTCCTTCTTCTTCTTCCCCAAGTTCTCCTTGATCTCCCAGGGCTTTTCTAGAGAGAGAAAGGGAGAAAAGAGAGTGAGAGTGGAGAGGAAATGAGTGTGGGCTGTGAGGGAGACGGGTTAGGGCTAATAACATGTTATAACATTTACAACTAAGCCCCCCAAACCCAAGTATTTACATTACGCTGCGGTTTCGGGGCCCAATGTCCGGTCTCGGTCGGTTATCCGGTCTCAGTAAGCCCTCCTTTCGGGACTTAGCCATTTTTCTGCATGTTACGCAGCCAATGTCCGGTCTTGGCTGGATGTCCGATCTCGGATTGTCCGGTCTTGGCTGGTTGTCCGGTCTCAGTACGCTGGTTTTTCAGGACTTAGCCAATTTCCTCACTGCGTAGCTGGGGCACTTGGTGGCATCCGGACATCCACTGTATGTCGGTCTCGCGGCTCAAAGTCTGGGAATTCCACCAGACTTGCAGTTTAGCCTTTCCACGACCCCACTTCGCTGTGCGCGTGTTCCAAAGCGCCAAGAACCCACACCTACTCGCATCCACTCCGGGTCCCGCTCATTTTGACAGAACTCGACACGCTTTACGGGAAAGTGGGTTGTTACACACCGAGTTAGAGAACCCTAAGAACCTATTTATAGACTTTAGAATCAATTAGATTCGGATTAGATGAAATTCAGATTTTTTACACCTTGTACCGGTACAAAATCCTACCCATTACCGGTAATGTAATGACGGAAGATTTTTCTGCGAAAGGCCATTACCGGTAACAGATTGATGGCTATACCGGTATAACAACTTTGCTTGTACCGGTACAAAACCAAATTTATACCGGTATAACTTTTTCATTTTTGCTGATTTTTCACTCTTCGAAAATTACAAAGTTCCGATACAATTTCTAATCCGTTTTACAATGATTTTATGATTCTAATGCCTATAACTAAGTATGAATCACCATGTTATGATTTAAAACCTTACCTGGACGTCGTGATTCACATTGTGAGTCAATTCCACTTTCATCGAAGTCTTTGATTCTTCGACGATCTTTGATCCGCTCCGATCCTTCAAGACTCCGACTCAATTCACGAAACTTGCCAACACAAAATCCTTAACAATCTCCCCCTTTGGCAATTTCATGACAAAACACAAAAGCTCACTAAAATTACATCTTAAAAGAAAAACGAAGTTCAATGTCATCACCAAAACATTAAACTTCTCGCATGTAGTCCAAATACAATTTTAAATCCAAAAATACACCAAAAACTCCTAAAACAGACTCTATGACTTAGACGCAACTAGGAGTCTTGAAGTCTTGATTTCCTGCAAAACAAAATTTTCAAATTTTCAAAGTTAATGTAATACCTCTTCTCCGTTCTTTTGTTCTTTTCTCCAACTTTCTTTGTTCATGTTCAAAATTACATCTCTCCTTCTCTCTCCTTAATCTCATCATGTCTCCCCCTTTGTGTATGCATCAAATACCAAATATCTTCTTAGTCAGTACCTGTTCTCCATTCTCCCCCTTTTTGTCAAAAATTGCCAAAAAGAAACACAAATAGAGAGAAACATACACTAGCAAAAAGAAAATAGTCATGTCATAGTTACAAACTTAAAAGCAAAAATAAAATATAGCCCTAGAAGAGAAAAGATAAAACATAGATAATGAAGCTCAAAAAGGTAAAATCACTCCGTGTCCTCCTCATCAAAAATTTTGCCTTGTTTTCTCAAAAATCCTTCAAATTTAGATTAATTTCATAAAAATTAAAAGTTGTACTCCAAAAATCATTATGATGAAGATAAAATGTTAAGTGATTTCAAAAGATATGAAAACATCAAAATTTGATATTAAAGATAATCTAATGTTTCAAAACATCAAGATGCAAATTGATGAAAAATAATTTTTAGAAATTTAGCAAAATTGACACCAATTTGTCGCAACCCGTTCAAAATAGAGATTTAGCTAATAAACACCGAGGGTGGCTCTTTGAGCATCTTTCTCAATCTACCACCTTATAACGCCGAAAATTCTAAAATATTCATATATATTTTTTTCAACATTTTTCGGTTAATCACATAATTTCTCATGTGGTAGCTTCACACACATACCGGACGACCGGGGTGGTCGCTCTTTCCTACATGTGGTGGTAGGTTTCACACTCCCCTTTAGGATGTAACTCTTTCCACATTTTTTTAATCATAGGAGTTTCTCTTTTTTTTTTAAATATCCAAAACTCCCTCTAAATTAGACAATCTCACAATTGAAAATAATTTTGACGAATCATAGTCAATTAGTAAATATCCATCAATTATATTCAACATTCACTACCAAGATGAATTAAATACTAAGAGATTAAAATTAATTTCAAAATTTTGATGAATGTATGTAAGAAGAAATCACATATTAAATTATCATCAAAATAATAAAATGTGGAGTAAAACCGATAATTAATATTAATTTAATTCAATTTGAATTGACTTTCAAATACCGGTTAGGGCTCTTTCAAAGATCTTTAATCTCTCTACATTAATGATTTTCAATCATCTCCCTTCTCAAAAATTTTTCAATCAAATTAAAAATTTCCAAATACCTGTCCTCAAAAAATTTTCAAAACAAAATTTTAAACGTCAAACTTCGTCTAAACATGTTATACAATGAAAGAAAAATATGCAATATGCACCAATCAAAGCATTATATAAATAAAAAATAAACTAAGACGAAGAGCATGGAAGGATATCACCTTTCCGGATCCAAACTTGTCGAATCTTTCGTTGTCTTGGCTTGTCGACGTTAGGTACAAGTTGTTTCGACTTTTGATACACCGTTGGTCGTTTTGTTGCTTGAAGCTTCGGTTTTGAGATCCAATTCGGTTGTGTGTTCGGTCGAACTCGCCATTGCTCCTTAGAAAACCGGTCCGAAAGAGGCACTCGACTCAAATTAATTTTCTTTTGATTCCGAGGGGAAAGCCGAGTAGTAGATGATGCCGATTGAGGTTTCGATGTTGCCGATCGATTTTTCTTATCCTTATTCGGGCAACACTTTTTGATGTGTCCTTTGATGCCGCATTGGTGACACACCTTTTCCTTCAATGTAGTTGAGACTTTAGAAGTTGACGTTTGTGCCTTCTCAACATATGTCGTTTCGTAACCGAGTCCAACCTTGTTCGTTTGACCCAATCCAAGCATGTGATCCAACTTCTTTGATCCGGAAGAAAATCTTTAAAGATCGAATTTAAGTTGATGAACTTGCTTGGTCAACTCTTTGTTGGAATTGTGCGATTCCTCAAATTGATGCTCCAAAAATTCAACTTTGTCCTTATAAGATTTTATCGTTAATTCCGATTCATCTACCTTCTTTTGGAGGTCCGAATTATTGTTCATAATCGATTCCTTTTCCTCTTCGAGAGCTTTCGCCATTGTTTTCAAATTTTTGTTCTCCTCTTCAATGTCAAGTAGACGCTTCCAAAGCCTTTTGTTATGCTTCGCCATCTTTTTAGATTCGACGGGGAGTTGATGATACGCTTCCGCTAATTCCTCGTCGTTTGATTCCTCCTCGCCGGAATCCAACTCCACGTCTTCTTCCTTTGATGTTTTCAACGCAACCCCTGTACTTTTAGAAAAAAACATGGAAGAAGATTGATTAGTAGGAAAAGTCATATCATAAGTTTGCAACACACCTACTAACTTTTCGGCCATTAGATAGCAATATATCTAGATCCCGCTCTGATACCAATTTGTAAGTTATGGGGTAGTCCCAAGGATCTATCTAGATTGTATCCGACACCTAGAGGGGGGTGAATAGGTGTAAAGGCTAAAAACCACAAATTTTGATGCTTTAAAAAGTAAATGCGGAAAATAGAAAGCACACCGAGATTTACGTGGGAAAACTCCAAACTCGGAGTAAAAAATCCACAGGACCAACACGCGAATAAACAATTCAATAAGAGAAAAGATTACAAGGTGATACCGAACTCCACGGACTCGACCTCTCTAACTCTCCTATGGATCTCCGCCCAATCCTCCTTCGGGTTGTCCACGCCCTCACGCTCGAGTCCACGAACGCACGCACTTCGAATCCACGAAGCCTCGAACACGTCGAATCCACGACGCCACTCGATTCCACGAGCCAACGATCCGAATCCACGAACCGCCTTCAAACGCGTCGAATCCACGACGCCTCACGAGAGTATCATGAATATGGTGATCCTTCGCTTAGGAGTATCGTAGAAAACCGAAGAAGAAAACTCTAAGCGAAACGTAGATCAAATCGACATATAGATAAGGAATTACTATGTCTCGATTTGACCTAGAAGAGGCTATGATGTAGAAAATAGGTTTTAGATAAATTCCTAGCCTCTAAGGTTTCTCAAACATGTATATTCATGAAGCACACCGAGTTAGAGAACCCTAAGAACCTATTTATAGACTTTAGAATCAATTAGATTCGGATTAGATGAAATTCAGATTTTTTACACCTTGTACCGGTACAAAATCCTACCCATTATCGGTAATGTAATGACGGAAGATTTTTCTGCGAAGGGTCATTACCAGTAACAGATTGATGGCTATACCGGTATAGCAACTTTTCTTGTACCGGTACAAAACCAAATTTATACCTGTATAACTTTTTAATTTTTGCTGATTTTTCACTCTTCGAAAATTACAAAGTTCCGATACAATTTCTAATCCGTTATACAATGATTTTATGATTCTAATGCCTATAACTAAGTATGAATCACCATGTTATGATTTAAAACCTTACCTGGACGTCGTGATTTATTGTGAGTCAATTCCACTTTCTTCGAAGTCCTTGATTCTTCGACGATCTTTGATCCGCTCCGTTCCTTCAAGACTCCGACTCAATTCACGAAACTTGCCAACACAAAATTCTTAACAATCAGAGCTTCGAGGAGTTGAAGATCAGGTTGACGTCGACCCCGGTTTTAGCTTTGCCGACTCTGGGGGAGAGCTTTGTGGTGTATAGTGATGCCTCTTATAGTGGTCTTGGGTGCGTGTTAATGCAAAATGGTCGAGTGATAGCTTATGCTTCTCACCAACTGAAGACTTACGAGAAGAACTACCCGATACATGACTTGGAGTTAGCTGCGGTGATATTTGCACTAAAGCTATGGAGGCATTACTTGTATGGTGAACATTGTGAAATTTACACAGATCATAAAAGCTTGAAGTACTTGTTCACCCAGAAAGAGTTGAACATGCGACAGCGTCGGTGGTTGGAGCTGATAAAGGACGACTATGATGTCACTATACTATACCTCCCGGGGAAGGCCAATGTCGTGGCCGATGCGCTCAGTAGGAAATCTGTGGAAAACTTGGCGGCGGCGATTACGCGGCAACCGTTGTTACAAAGGGAAATGCAACGGTTGGGTTTGGAAGTGGTAGCGCCGGGAGTGCAGGCAACAATTGCGACGTTAGTGGTACAACCGACCCTGCTGGAGAAAATCAAAGAGCTGCAAGCTTCAGATGAATATCTCCAGAAGGTGCGAAAGGATGTTGAGAGCGGTAGTGCTGAAGATTTCAGCATTGGGACCGACGGCGCGCTTCGGTTCAGAAACCGTTGGTGCGTGCCCAAGAATGACGAGATGCGAGGGATGATCATGCAGGAAGCACATCAGTCTCCTTATAGTGTTCACCCCGGTGGCACTAAGATGTACCGAGATCTAAAAATGCATTATTGGTGGTCGGGTATGAAGAAGAAAATTGGGGAGTTCGTGGCGTAGTGTCTCACGTGCCAACAGGTAAAAGCTGAGTGCTGATTTCCGGCGGGGAAGCTACAGAGTTTGCCGATACCCGTTTGGAAGTGGGAGGACATTGCGATGGACTTCATTACGGGTTTGCCTCGATCGCAGGGCGGACATGATGCGATTTGGGTCGTTGTGGACTGTAGCATATCACTTCCCCGTAAAGCTTGCCGAGTTCCGTCGAAATGAGCGGAACGCGGAGTGAGGTAAGTAACACGAGGTTCTAAGAGTTTTTAAACCTATGGTAAGTGAAAACGGGACCCGAGAGATCGAAACTGCAATTCTGGAAAAATTCCAGAGTTGGAACTCTTGGAGACCGGTCTCTACAAAGGGGAGACCGGTCTCCCCATGCGCGGAGGGTGGACAAGCTGAAAATCGGCTAAGTCCTGAAAATCGGGCGATTTTGTGCGCAAAGGCGCGAAAATAAAAACCGAAAAGCTATATTGGGTCGTGAGCTAAATCCGGCGTTAGCGCGGATGAAAAGATGATGAAAATGTGTTCGAAAACATGTTTGCAAAGTCTCGGTTCGATTTGAAACGAATCGGAGGTCAAACGAGCGAAAACGGACAAAAACGGACCCCGAAGGTGAAAAAGCTGAAAATTTGGCTAAGTCTTGAAATGCTGAAATTCTGGACCTCTCTGGGACCGGTCTCCTATACAAAAATTTGGTGAAAAAAAACTAAAAATTTGGCTAAGTCCTTAACTGTTTGGCTGAGGCTTTTTGGGACCGGTCTCCATATCCTAGGACCGGTCTCCAGCTGCGAAATCTGCCCAGTTTTGGCAGATTGTAATATTTAGGGTTTGGGGGACTTATGTGCTATTGTAGCAACACCATATAGGCTTGGGGCCTTCTCTATTCACAGCACACTTCATCCCTCACTCTCTTTTCTCCCTTTCTCTCTCTAGAAAAGCCCTAGAGCTTGGAGATCAAGGAGAAGAGGAAGAAGAAGGTGACATTGGAGGGCTTTGAAGGATCTTGAAGCTCTCCTACAAGGAGGCTTGGGTTGAGCTTGCTACAAGAGGTAGGTAATTTGTGGTGGATCCCATAGGGCGCGGCGGTGTGCGCTGCGCGAGGGAAGATGTTTTTATTGCGGGCAGTTGGACCACACAAAGTACAATTGTCCCGTGGGCGATGGTCAACCTCTGCCAACGGCAACGTCATTCTCTTCTCCGGGACAGTTCATGGATGTGCAACCTTTGGCACAGTCTGGAGAGCGAGGGTTGGTGATCAGGCAACCGGAGGGTTCGCGGCAAGTGCCAAGCGACCATGGATATGCGACCTAGGTTGACGAACCTGCAGCTGCTACTGATGTCATAGCAGGTATGGTTTAATTGAAGCAATTAGACTTCTGCATGGTGTAGAGCTAAAGCATTGCATGCATCTATAATTGTAGTCGTTTACTACTATTATTCATGAGTATAGTAGAGACCAAGACAATGGTCAATGTGACTACCCTAGCATGCATAATTGTGATAGTGCGTCGCCTACCTAAGTGGATAGGTGATTGGTCAGTGCCGGCTAGTTGCTGGTGATGAACCGAGAATAGGGCTCGTGGTAGAGCGATTAGTTGGTAGCAGAGTGCGGCACGTGGACCTAGCGATACCTCGAATTGAGGTGAGCGAGTCGTGCTTGTAGCTAGTGTGATTAGGCAAGGCTGCCTAACACTAGACTTGCGTGTAGAGCGCTCGAGCGTAGGTACTCGTAGAGTGCGGAATTGATTCAGTCAAGAGAGTGAGATGGCAGTAGCACTGTAGCATTGCTAGGTGTGAAGCATGCCTGCGATCACTCGTGGGGCTAGTGGCTCGCACTAGGTGCATAGGAGCCGATAGAGGTACGTGTGGCTCGGTAGAGTTGGTCGTGTAGGATCGCGAGGTTTACGATACACCGAATGCGTAGTGACCCAACCCCAAAGGTTGACGTGGCCTGGGGTTATGGTTGCTCCTGGTTGGAGTGGGTGTGAATTCCAAAGTGAGAATTTCGACCAATGCTAATTGGGTCTACGTTGCTACACGTAGTTGAGACCAGTTTAGGCGGTAGGCATACATAAGATAGGTGGCCTGTGGCTCACCTGTGGAAAGCCGAGGAAATCGTTTTAGTCGATAACTCTGTTAAGGACTTTGGCTTGGATCCACGAACGGAGTGTTCGTATGAGTTCATTGCGACAGCGAAATCGAATTGGTCGTGGCTCGTGATAGCAAAGGATGAAATGCTCTTGTGAGACATTGAGATGTGGAAAGCCACGTGAGAATTGGAGCTTAAGGATAAAGCTCTTTTGGAGATTAAAATATGAGATGTGCCGGAGTGTGCCATCTCGTGATAGAGCGAGGATCAGGTTGAGGATAGTAGCACTCGCGATTAGTCAATGCACCAACGATATTGCTTTTATGCAATGCTGGTGATCGGATTGTTGTGAACTTTCCGATTGGGAGTGTAATACAAAGAGTGATTCTTGCATGGTGGTAATGCACTTTTGGAGTTATACTTGGCAAATGTGAGTAAATCTAGTCTCACATCCTCCGTAGTGAGCCTTTGGATAGTCCCAATGAGTGAAATGCCACTCCGAGATTGAAAAGTGCATCGGAATCCCCGGTTGCTCGATAAATCGAGTTGGAGGGTGAGTTGAGTTAATGTGAGTTAGTTTCGCGGACGAAACTGTTTTAAGTAGGGGAGAATGTAAGGTACCGGACTTCTAAAATCATGAAGTTACGATGTACATTTGGTTGGTAAGCCATTTGAATGGTTTCGGTAAAGTTCGGTGTAGTTCGGTAGCATTCGGGCGTTTCGGTGCGCGTAGACGCGGAAACGGGACCCGAAAGGCTATGTTGGGCCGTGAGCTAAGTCCGGCATTAGCGTGGGTGAAAAGATGATGAAAACATGATTGAAAACATATTTGGAGAGTCTCGGTTCGATTTGAAAAGAATCGGAGATCAAACGAGCAAAAATGAGCGAAAACGGAGTTAAAACGGAAAAGGCTGAAAATTTGGCTAAGTCCTTAATTGTTTGGCTGAGGGGGCTTACTGGGACCAGTCTCCATATCCCAGGACCGGTCTCCACCTGCGCAGAATGCCCAGTTTAGTGCAGTTTGAGAAGTTGAGGGTGTTTTCAGCAATTGTGCACTTATGAGAGGTTATAGCAGCATAGGTCCTCTCTCTTTCTCTCATTTGTGGTGTTCTAACCTAAAAGAACACTCCCTCTCCCTCTCTCTCTCTCGACCAAAGGAAAGAAAAGAGAAGAGAAGAAAAGAGGAAAGAAGAAGGAGAAGGATTTGGAGGAGAAGAGGCTTGAAGGTGGGATCATCATCACCATCTTCTTCTTCCTTGCTTTGGAGCAAGGTTTTGGAGGTAAGCTTGTAGGGTTCTAATGGTAGATCTCTAAGGCTTTGATCTTTTGCTCTAGAATTGGTTTGTTTGGAACCCTAGCATGTTAATTAGATGCTAATTACATGAATCGAAGGATTCGATGGTGGTTTTTGCTATAGTTGCAAATCTATGGTTCTAAAGGGGGTTTTTATAAATAGTTGAGTTTGATCTCAATTGACCCTTTGTAAACCTAATTGAGGGTATAACGAACGCGTTGGCGCGCTCGGTTCGGTGATCCGACGAGCGGTTGCAAAGATATTAATATTTTAATATATTCTTACCAGATAGCCGCAGCACGCAAAATAGAAGCCCATAAATCGTGAAATCGGAACCGGGGCATCGTGAAGGCGTGGGGTAACGCCACGAAGTCTCAGATCAAGGATCGGTGACCGTTCGGGTGGCCGCGCAAGAGTCCGAGCCAAACCGGATATCGGGTGCCGCGGGCGGCCGATTGCAAGTGTCGACGAGCAATCGGAACGCGATAACAGGTGGGTTGTGCTTACCGAAGCGACTAGGTCGCCCCGCATGTCGAAGAAGTATATGTTTTCATGTTGATGCATATATACATGTGATGGTAGTATAGTGCATAGGTGTATGCTTAGAGTGATACATGAGTTACTATGTAATAGCTACCATGAATGAATGTATATACATGCTAGTATGATTAGAATAGTGCATGTTAATTCATTAGAATGCATGCTAGTTGATACTTGCACAAGAAACCTTGAGAATACATGCTAGTGGATAGTTTCATATGGATATGTACTAGAGCATGATATAGTATATAAATGAAATACTTGAATAACCTCTTTGGACTATATGCTAGATGTTAGTTGCATATGACATGTTAACCTAGCGTTTGTTAAACATGGTGTGTATTGAACCTAGTGCTATATAACATAGGTTGTATCGAACCTAGTGTAATTAACATAGGTCGAATATGAACCTAGGGTCGAGAACCTAGGATGAATAAGAACGATGTTGAACCTAGTGTATAAAACAAAGGTTGGACAAGAACAATAATGAACCTAGTGTCGTGAACCTAGGAAAGATCGAGTGGCATCGAACCTAGTGTAATTAACATAGGTCGAATATGAACCTAGGGTCGAGAACCTAGGATTAATAAGAATGACATTGAACCTAGTGTCGTGGACCTAGGATAGATCGAGTGGCATTAACCTAGGGTCGTGAACATAAGTTGAACAGAATGAACCTAGAATCAAGATCTAGTTAGATCAATATTGAACCTAGTGTTGGTAAACATAGGTTGACATTGATCCTAGTGTTGTTGAACCTAGAGTTAATTAGACCTAGGTGAGAGGTGTTAACCTAGTTCAAGGAACATAGGCCATGTAATAAGGGCATTAAACCTACAGTCTATTAGACCTAGGGTGGAAAGTACACTGGACCTAGATAGGTCAATGTTATAGGGTTTTAGATTACCCTAGAGACTTGGAAAGTGGATTCCGGAATCCCAGACTTGTGAACTCGACAGTTCGTGTCCGCGGGTGTGTGGCATGTTCCCCTCCCACAGGAAGAACTTCGAGGCTGAGCTTCAGGCTGATTCGAGGCCGCGGGTCGAGTGTGGCAGGTTCCCCCTCCCGCTGGCAGGATCATAGATTGCTAGGGTTGTGTGTGGCAGGTTCCCCTCCCTATCGGGGGTCTTGGGCCGCGGGTCGAGTGTGGCATGGTTCCCCTTCCCACCGGAAAGATCCCTGACCACGGGTGTACTGTCACGCCCCGGGCCCCAGCGGAAGCCCGCCGGCGCGTGCACAGACCCGCCGTGTACACCAAACAAACACAATGCACACAAGGCGTCTACTGAAACAAGAAAGGAAAAGAGAGAAATCCTAACAAGGCTATCAGAGCGAGTAATATAAAACCACTAAGTTCTAACATAAAGATCCACAAAGCGATACATAAACAGAGTACTAAATCCAGAATCTGATACAAAACTCTAAACGGATACATAATACATCTTTTCTACAAGTACAAAAAGAAAAGATGACAACGGGTCACTATAGAAACTCCGTATGGCTCTAGCTAGCCGCAAACCCCTCGCCTCGATCCCTAGCCACTCCCGATGCGGATGGCTCTGAAAAAAAGCAACAAACAGAGGGCGTGAGAACTATCAAAATAGTTCCCAGTGGGCAATTACTGAACTCAGCGAAATGCTCCACTAGGCTAAAAATAAGCATGCTAATAGAAAGTAAGAAGCGATAAATAAGCAACGAGTACATAAATGGAATTTATCATATTCATGCTTTCACTACGAGTTTAACTAGCATAATCATGATATACTACTTTTAATGGCACAAACATATGTCCAATTCAATTAACTTGCATAATCAAAGTAAGCTGACATTTAATTACAAGCACAACCATAATGTCCATATTACTACATCAAGTAATTTATCCATTCCATTGTACTCTACCAAGCATACATGATAATCCATAATAGTATAAGTGTACTACCACTAGTGATAACGATGACATAATGTTCCAAAGTTTCCAACTACTATACATGCATCAAGTAGTGATCTAAGGCAACAATCGTAAGTATGGATATCTACTATGTATGCACAAACCATGACTATATACTAAGTCAAAAGAAGTCTCAAAACCCAATCCATAAGGAATGTACCCAAGGTAACATCCCGGCTCGTGCCATGCCTAGGTGGCCCCGTGGAGGTCGTCGACTTTCCCCGCAAGAAAGGAGACACGAGAACACGGCAACCCACTTTCGGCGCTCAGTCCCGCACGGCGAGTGCATCGCGAAGACCCATTCCGAAGTGCCGGCTTGTAGGGAGCGACCCTCACAAGCAAGGCGAACGAATCGCAAAGGCCCACTTCGGAGTGCCGGCTTGTAGGTTATGACCCTCCCAAGCGAGTGCGAATGAGCATAAGGGCAACGAGCATAATCATAACATAGGGTCCCTAGTTGGGATACTCAATCATCAAGTCTAAGACTTGGAATCTCACTCGTCGACTCTACAGTCGGAATTTAGCTCAACATGTCACAACTCAAATGACACTATCCTACTTGGGATAATTCATTACCTAAACAAGGTTTGGAAGGAGTTCATGACATGCACTTTCAATATATATCGAATAGATAACTAATATTACCATAAGCAAGAGAGCTTTAAACATTCACAAGTATCATAATACTAGAAAAATATATGTCTTTCAACCATCCTTCTCACTACAAGGTGTGTAATTAATACCACGAGAAATAGTTTAAGTCACTTGTATTTCATGCCATAAGCTCAGATAGAGATGCCCCGAAGGCTTAACATTAAATCTCCTCATGTCTAAAACATGGAATTGACTCGTCGATCCATAGATCGAATATAAGATCACAATAGCCAAAGCTAGTCATACTATTAGAATATAAGCACCACATTACCTCAGGATGATCTTATCATGCTCTATTTCACATTATCACATATGTCTTGTCTACAACAAGTATAAGACAAATAACACCAAGTCTCATGCAAGCCTACGTCCCATTCGCATAGGCATGCTATTAACCTCAAGGTTAACATCTTTTAATCACAAGGTTACAACTCACATTGTCATGTTTCATATCTACTCAAGCATAAAGTACAAACATTAAGTTCTATATACATGCCTCAAACAAGAGTAATGATGTAACTATGAGTGACAATATAAAAGTAACCCAACCACTAGGTTTCCTCAAGGAATACATCTCACCAATCATATTCTAGCATGCTTCCTAAGGTGCCACAAACAATTAGTCTCAACTATGTCCAATACTACATGTATTTCTCTACTACATAGAGCATAGAAATTCCACTATACATAACATAGTCATTTTATGATCTCATAAATTCAAGCATGTCCTGAAGAGTATAAGTTATCATATAAACATGTCTTAAAACCCAAGGGAAGACATGGAAGAAATTCACCCATTTCGGTGAGATCAAACCCACCGGATACGCTTCAAATCCTTTTCGTTTCGCCGAACGAAGTTGCCCCCCAAGCTCCTAGTACCCTAAGATAAATATTTGAAGGGATACGAGCTTCGACTAAGCATCTAAATAAATCATCCAAAATTCACATGGAAAAGAGGTGAAAATTACCTTTGATCTAGAAAATATTGTCCAAAGCTCAAATCAACTCAAAGGATCTTCAAATCCAACCTAAAGGAGAGTTCTACACCCATCAATTAGGTTCTAAAAGGTCCAAATCCAAAATCCCCAATTCTAACCCTAGAATCCCAAAACTAGGGTTTCTACCAAAAGAGAGCACAAAACTCGGAACTAGAGGAAAGAAGTATGTTGTTTACCTCTTTGAAGCTTTCTTCTAGCTCCAAAATCCTCAAGGCTTGAAGTTCTACCCACAACCAAGCACCAACTTCGAGCTCCAAGCTTCATCCATGGTGGAACATGCACCAAGAAGCAAAAAGGAGAGAAGGAGAGTGATCAATCCCCAAAGAAACCACCCAAAAATCAAAAGAGAAAAAGGGGAAAAGAGAGGAGCTCCTACCTCTCTCCCTCTCACGTCCACAGCACAAAAAAGAAAGCCCTAAGGGCTTTGGTGCTGTTAAAAGGGGTGCACAAACGCAAAACAGTCCTTGCAGTTTCAGATTTTCGAAATCTGTCAGCTTGTACCGGTACAAGCCAACTTTGTACCGGTACAAATCCTGCGAAACAGCCAAACCCGAGGCTCGGGTTTGCTGTAAATCGCCATCCGTACTGCACAAAATCTATTTTGTACCGGTAGATAGCCATCAAGCCCGTACCGGTATAGCCATCTTTTGTACCGGACAAAGCCCGTAAATCCCAACCCGAGAGCCGACCAAACATCCGTCTTTTCGGATTTTGGTACCGAGATGCAAACCATCGTTCTCGGGTTAGAACCATAGGTCGGAACTCACAACGACCTTCCGTAAAACTGAAAAGCTCCGATCTCACATCTAACACTCGAACTTTGCTATTTGCGAAAGTTCAGTGCGTCACATTCTCCCCTCCTAAAAAAGGGTTTCGTCCGCGAAACTGCGGATCAACCACAACACTAACCCATCTGAAGGGAATGGCCGGTACATTCTAATAGTGCACAAACTAGACCATGAGGTCTCAAGACTGGCGAATTGCTCCAAAGCACAAACGTCGCAGAATCCCGCGGCTCCAAGGTACGGCGAAAAGCCAGCATTTTCTATAGCGACTCCTCGAGCTCCGCTCTTCAATGACAAGTCCCATTACAATCGTACGTGACCAAACCAGTTTCTCAGCTGGCCGTCAAGAATCCGAAGGCTCCCAAAGGCTAAGTTCTAACCCTCACATTTCTCAACCAAATCGATGGCGAAATCAAGCTCTACTTTAACTTGTCTTCGTACAAGGAACTCTATCATATATCCTTCTGAGGAGGATATACCAGTACTATTCATGAAAGATTCTGGAAATTTTACTCGTCAAATAATCCATCGAAACTCCACCGGAGTGTTCAGCTGGTCATCAATCGGTTTCTGACTATGATCTTCCACACAAGGTCAAACCTCATCCAGAGTTTGCATAATAAATGCAATTCCACTCCAACAGGGATTGAAGTTCAACATATCATCCCAACAACTCACCAATGATAATCATTGGATTTCATCCTATGGTCTGGCACCACAATTCTTCCCCCTCAATCATGATTCCATTAGGGAGGTAAAAGTCTCAGCATCCACTCTATATTCATTATAGTGGGTCAACACTTAAGAGTCTCCTCGACTTCCATTAGTAATCTCTTTGATCCAATACTCTTGGCCTCAATCGCTAGAGGCTTCACAACCGTTGTCCATGTGGGATTCTTCCAAACACCTCAACCTAGTGTCCGCTTAAACTCTCCACGTGCCCAGGCTAAGGACTTGTCCTCGGGAGATTAACTCTTGACCTTAGCCACTCAGTAGTTCGTGAAGTGCCACTCAAAATCCTCGTCCTCAATGCTTTCCTTAGCATTGGGTTTTCCCGGTGTCCACCATCTGTAGATCCCAACTCGAATGATAGAGAGCAGTCCACTCAAACTTCATTCGAAGGTTCTCTATCAATCCATCTTGCTGCTCCAAACGGCAAACTCAATTCCCTGTGCAAGAGCCGACAAGGAAAGTAGGCACCTGGGGGATTCCTCTTGAGGTTCCAATCGCTTGACCTTCGCTAGGAGTTTCATAACTCGGTCACGTCAATCTACCAATGCAGTCAGTCTTCACCTATTCTCAATAGGATTCCCACGGCCAACAGCCTCCGATTCCGCAATCCATCTAAAAAGGCGTGGATTGACACTTCACAAGTCCTAAGCACCGGTGGCGTACTACAAGCTTAGGTAACATCACAATAATCCTTGTGAGGTCTCAGTCCAAAAACAACTCCCGTTTGAGGTTCAACCTCAAACTCCAACACAAAACGGTGATACTCATCTTGCATCCAATCTTACCGAGTACATCAACTCACAAGGCCAATTGAACGAATCAACGAGCCTCAACTCGGGTCCGAAATATCAATCGTGTTTCAATTTAGATCACGATTGTCGACGTACAGTCAACACGACCCCAACCAACCTCACGTCAAGTGAGAGCGCCTCTCGGCGAAAACGAACTCTAGGTACAACTTCCCCGCCAACTAGACTCACGATTTGTGACCCAGTCGGGAAACAACCACCACTACTCACGAGATATCCTTCATTCTGAGGATCCTCGATTAGCCAACGGTCATCGGCCGATTAGGCCCCAAATCCACTCCAAGCTACCTAATTTTAGATAGGGAGAAAATCATCGCAACTAGCGGAATTACAACCTTAAGGTGCACAAATTATGCTCAAGTCCCCAAGGCGAGTCAATTCTGCTCGCACAGCTAAGGGCACCAAGTACCCACAACTATCCCACACAGACATGGCCAATCTATTTCGTTGGCACACAAAACTCTCTCGAGGTAGGGTGGTAAAACGACACACCCAACCATCCAATCATCCTACATGCATCGCGAAGAGTCAATGCAAAACAACTCGGCAAATGTACCGATCGAAGGGTGCAAAAGATGCAATCCGCACAATCGAAGGAAATTCGTAAAGCATCGTAAGACATGCTACCCGCAGGTAGTTTCTCTCGTCACATCCACCCTCCATAAGGTCGGCAGCATGCGTTCATCGGATGTCTCTCGTGTCGACGCTGGCGTCGACGTTCCTGTAGTCCCGCCACCTCTCGGGCAATCACGTCGAAAATGGCCCACCTGGCCACACAAGTAGCACTTGCCTCGATGATGCGGGCACTGCGGTGGGTAGTGACAACCACCGCAGATCACACAACTAAGAACTCGACGACGATCTGGTCCTCTCTGTGGTGCAGATGAGCCTCGTCCTCGCGACTGGCTCCGGTTCCTTAGATATCTTGGCGGACTTCTCCCGTAGAAAGAACCGCGTCCTCGACCCCGGTTCTTATTTACTTTCTTTGACGATTAGCCGACCTGCAGCTCCTTGCTCTTGGTGGTCTCCTTGGCCACTCTGGTGTCCACACCTTTCTCCATGGATATCGCTCGGCCCAGACCCTCTTGGGGCCTCCTGGGGTCATCCGTCGGTTGGGTCAGTAGGTTCTCCAAACGTCTGATTCCTTCGTCCTGGCGGCGCAAGGTCTCGGCCTGAAGTAGCACCACGCTCGCCTGTCGTTCCACCACGCCGACCAAGGCGGTCAACTGTTCCCTCAACTCCCGTATCTCGCCGGATCGGGGGGATGCGGGCTTCCCTGCCCCGGTCGCCTCGGCTGCCATCACGATGCCGTCGGCGTCGCAAGCTGCAACAAACATAACAAGCACAGGTTAAAACAACCTATGTTGACGCAGCCCCACTCAAAGACACAACGCCCCAATCATGCGAAAGTAATGAAGTGACTTCCAACTATTTCTTGATATCACGTTGTCGGCCGCCAACGTGATCCTGCAAGAACATAGATGTCTTTCACTTCGATCCAACTCCAACACTTTTGGAGTTATAATAACAACCCAATCATGATACTTTCGCTCACAAATGGTCCCAAAGACCCCGTCTCTCTCGTTCCTATCCCTTAGCGTTCAACCGGCCTAAGGTTTGCTAGGTCCCCTAAGACTCAACCCTAGGCTCTGATACCAAATTAATCTGTCACGCCCCGGGCCCCAGCGGAAGCCCGCCGGCGCGTGCACAGACCCGCCGTTTACACCAAACAAACACAATGCACACAAGGCGTCTACTGAAACAAGAAAGGAAAAGAGAGAAATCCTAACAAGGCTATCAGAGCGAGTAATATAAAACCACTAAGTTCTAACATAAAGATCCACAAAGCGATACATAAACAGAGTACTAAATCCAGAATCTGATACAAAACTCTAAACGGATACATAATACATCTTTTCTACAAGTACAAAAAGAAAAGATGACAACGGGTCACTATAGAAACTCCGTATGGCTCTAGCTAGCCGCAAACCCCTCGCCTCGATCCCTAGCCACTCTCGATGCGGATGGCTCGAAAAAAAAAGCAACAAAAAGAGGGCGTGAGAACTATCAAAATAGTTCCCAGTGGGCAATTACTGAACTCAGCGAAATGCTCCACTAGGCTAAAAATAAGCATGCTAATAGAAAGTAAGAAGCGATAAATAAGCAACGAGTACATAAATGGAATTTATCATATTCATGCTTTCACTACGAGTTTAACTAGCATAATCATGATATACTACTTTTAATGGCACAAACATATGTCCAATTCAATTAACTTGCATAATCAAAGTAAGCTAACATTTAATTACAAGCACAACCATAATGTCCATATTACTACATCAAGTAATTTATCCATTCCATTGTACTCTACCAAGCATACATGATAATCCATAATAGTATAAGTGTACTACCACTAGTGATAACGATGACATAATGTTCCAAAGTTTCCAACTACTATACATGCATCAAGTAGTGATCTAAGGCAACAATCGTAAGTATGGATATCTACTATGTATGCACAAACCATGACTATATACTAAGTCAAAAGAAGTCTCAAAACCCAATCCATAAGGAATGTACCCAAGGTAACATCCCGGCTCGTGCCATGCCTAGGTGGCCCCGTGGAGGTCGTCGACTTTCCCCGCAAGAAAGGAGACACGAGAACACGGCAACCCACTCTCGGCGCTCAGTCCCGCACGGCGAGTGCATCGCGAAGACCCATTCCGAAGTGCCGGCTTGTAGGGAGCGACCCTCACAAGCAAGGCGAACGAATCGCAAAGGCCCACTTCGGAGTGCCGGCTTGTAGGTTATGACCCTCCCAAGCGAGTGCGAATGAGCATAAGGGCAACGAGCATAATCATAACATAGGGTCCCTAGTTGGGATACTCAATCATCAAGTCTAAGACTTGGAATCTCACTCGTCGACTCTACAGTCGGAATTTAGCTCAACATGTCACAACTCAAATGACACTATCCTACTTGGGATAATTCATTACCTAAACAAGGTTTGGAAGGAGTTCATGACATGCACTTTCAATATATATCGAATAGATAACTAATATTACCATAAGCAAGAGAGCTTTAAACATTCACAAGTATCATAATACTAGAAAAATATATGTCTTTCAACCATCCTTCTCACTACAAGGTGTGTAATTAATACCACGAGAAATAGTTTAAGTCACTTGTATTTCATGCCATAAGCTCAGATAGAGATGCCCCGAAGGCTTAACATTAAATCTCCTCATGTCTAAAACATGGAATTGACTCGTCGATCCATAGATCGAATATAAGATCACAATAGCCAAAGCTAGTCATACTATTAGAATATAAGCACCACATTACCTCAGGATGATCTTATCATGCTCTATTTCACATTATCACATATGTCTTGTCTACAACAAGTATAAGACAAATAACACCAAGGCTCATGCAAGCCTACGTCCCATTCGCATAGGCATGCTATTAACCTCAAGGTTAACATCTTTTAATCACAAGGTTACAACTCACATTGTCATGTTTCATATCTACTCAAGCATAAAGTACAAACATTAAGTTCTATATACATGCCTCAAACAAGAGTAATGATGTAACTATGAGTGACACTATAAAAGTAACCCAACCACTAGGTTTCCTCAAGGAATACATCTCACCAATCATATTCTAGCATGCTTCCTAAGGTGCCACAAACAATTAGTCTCAACTATGTCCAATACTACATGTATTTCTCTACTACATAGAGCATAGAAATTTCACTATACATAACATAGTCATTTTATGATCTCATAAATTCAAGCATGTCCTGAAGAGTATAAGTTATCATATAAACATGTCTTAAAATCCAAGGGAAGACATGGAAGAAATTCACCCATTTCGGTGAGATCAAACCCACCGGATACGCTTCAAATCCTTTTCGTTTCGCCGAACGAAGTTGCCCCCCAAGCTCCTAGTACCCTAAGATAAATATTTGAAGGGATACGAGCTTCGACTAAGCATCTAAATAAATCATCCAAAATTCACATGGAAAAGAGGTAAAAATTACCTTTGATCTAGAAAATCTTGTCCAAAGCTCAAATCAACTCAAAGGATCTTCAAATCCAACCTAAAGGAGAGTTCTACACCCATCAATTAGGTTCTAAAAGGTCCAAATCCAAAATCCCCAATTCTAACCCTAGAATCCCAAAACTAGGGTTTCTACCAAAAGAAAGCACAAAACTCGGAACTAGAGGAAAGAAGTATGTTGTTTACCTCTTTGAAGCTTTCTTCTAGCTCCAAAATCCTCAAGGCTTGAAGTTCTACCCACAACCAAGCACCAACTTCGAGCTCCAAGCTTCATCCATGGTGGAACATGCACCAAGAAGCAAAAAGGAGAGAATGAGAGTGATCAATCCCCAAAGAAACCACCCAAAAATCAAAAGGGAAAAAAGGGAAAAGAGAGGAGCTCCTATCTCTCTCCCTCTCACGTCCACAGCACAAAAAAGAAAGCCCTAAGGGCTTTGGTGCTGTTAAAAGGGGTGCACAAACGCAAAACAGTCCCTGCAGTTTCAGATTTTCGAAATTGCACCTTGTACCTAAGACAAGCCAACTTTGTACCTGCAGACAAATCTCAAACAATGCCCAAACCCGAGGCTCGGGTTTGCTGTAATCGGCCATCCGTACTGCACAAAATCTATTTTGTACCGATAGCCATCAAGCCCGTACGAGATAGCCATCTTTTTGTACCCCAGACAAAGCCCAGAAATCCCAACCCGAGAGCTGACCAAACAGCCGTCTTTTCGGATTTTGGTACCGAGATGCAAACCATCGTTCTCGGGGTTAGAACCATAGGTCGGAACTCTGTCAACGACCTTCCAGAAAATCTGGAAAAGCTCCGATCTCACATCTAACACTCGAACCTTGCTATTTGCGAAAGTTCAGTGCGTCACATGTACGCAGCTCTGGGCGACCCGTTGGGCAATGTGATTGTGGATTGAAGGCTGAGGTGTAAGTTGAGAGTTCCTTCACCTTGAGCCGGACAGAGCGCGGATTAGCCGCAGTTGATTGACTCGAGACCGAGTCGGGTGGCTAGCTTGAATAAGGTAAATGGAGCCTTAGGGGCTAGTGATACACAGCTTAGATCTAGGGTAACAGAACCTTAGAAGCAAGTTGGATACAAGTGAGATAGCGAGATAGAAGTAAAATTATTAGATTTACTTCGTTATTACATTTAGCATTTCAATATTGCATTTGTGAGGCAATATATGGTTCCATTAGTTGCATAATCAAGATATATATCTATCTGTTCATTAAACTAACCTACAGCTGCCTCCTTCGGACCTGTTGGTCGAACTTTTCTCTTGGGTGACCATACCCACGAGAACTATGGACAATAGTTCTCACCCCCGTGTTGCGGTTTTGAGGGGTACAGGTACACACGTGTGTGGCGCAGCAGCCGCGGCGCGAGGCAAGGGCGTAGCTTCGTAGATAGCGCCCTACCAGGAGACCAGAGATAGCAGTACCCCGTCAGCATATCCTAGGGGTATAGAGATGACAAGAACAAATGTATCAAACTTGTAATGTAATTGTACTAAATTCAGATTGTATTTGGAAGTTAAGTGTAATATGTAAAGTTTAAATGTAAACTGGTGAATGCTTGTAATAACTTAGCTATTTATGTTTGATATTTCCTTATGCAATCATTGTCTGTTGAATACTGTTCCTGGTTGGAACCCTTGTAATTGTATTGATTGCGACGCCTAGAACGTACAGAGGAGACTCTGTCCGCGTACAGGGAAAACTCTGTCCGTTCGGCGGCCTGTCGGCGCGCCCGAACCCGACCAAATTGGCGGGGCTCGGGGCGTGACATATATATATATAGGCTAGGGCTACTATCATATTAATAGGATAGGAGCACTTGTCCTATCAAGTTTTTAACCCTTGGATGAGAAATTGTAGGGTTAGGATGATATTAGTCGGCTAGAGTTGAATGGTCCCCCTAGGGTTGAGTGGTCCCCACTGGGTTATAGTATTTAATCCAATGGTTAGAAATGATGAAAAGAATTGATCCAAAGGCTAAAAAACTGATAGGACAAGTGCTCCTATCCTATTAATAGGATAGTAGCCGGACTATATATATATATATATATATATATATATATATAATTGAGCTCCTATGTTTTTAAAAGTACAAAATTAGTGGTGTTTGTAAGTTTTCGGCCCTTGGATTAATGGATGTGCGGTTAGGATGATGTGGCCCCCTAGGGTTGAGCGGTGGAATTGGTTGAATAGTATAATCTAACGTTTGAAAATTATCAAAGGTATAGATCTAACGGTAGAAAATTATCAAAGGTATAGATCCAAGTACTTGGTGCTTTTACAAGCACCATATATGTAACATACCGGATTTAAAAAAAAAATAAAAATAAAGAAAATAAATAAAAATAGTGTGAGATACTATTTTTATTGGATTTAGAGAAGTAAAACATGAGTTAGAAATGACCTGTGCTGAAATCGGAGCGAAAAAGAAGATTTAAAATTTTTTGTGAGAAACGAGGCAGATAAATTAGCAGAAAATGTACAGTGTCAGAAAATTATAAAAAGTGGAGGATATGTCAGAATTATTTTTACGAGGCTAGATTTAAAGTTTCGTGCAATTCTGACACCCAGAAGATGAGAAATAAAATCCGAATGCTATCTGATAAGGATTACAGTTCGGTAGAGTTTGCAGTGACTAAACGGGGTTGAAACTTAAAGATTAAAAATTCTTCTGGTAATTTAAGTAAAAACGAACCTGCCTGTCATGTTTGAGCTCAAACGGATATTCAGAAGGGCAGATAAAAATATTTGTACCTAAGCTGAAAGTTAAATATGAATAGTGCAAAGTTAAGGGGCTAAATTGTAAAAAAGGGTTTAATCCCTTTTCTTCTTCTCCCTGCCTCCTCAACCGACCAGCATGCACACACTCACGCACGCACACATGGAGGGAGAGAGAAACCTCCATTTCTCTCTCTAAATCTCTCCCAAAATTGATGGATTTTGGTGGAGATTGAAGCTTAGAAGTGAATCGTCTTCGTCTTCTTCACCTTCTCCTTGGTTTGGAGCACATTTTGAGGTGAGCTTCTTGAGCCCTCTCATGGTAAATTTCTAGAGCTTCAATTATATGCTCTAAGAATGGATTTAGATGTGTTCTACCATGCTAGCTAGAGGTTTATTGCTTGAGTCCAAAGTTCTAATGGTGGATTTTCACCTAGTAGCAAACCTAGGGTTAGAAATGCTAGTTTTGTAAGTACAAGGATTTGATCTAATTTGACCAACCGTAAACCTAATTGCTAGGTAACCGAATGCGTTGGCGAAGTCGGTTCGGCGATTCGTCGAGCCGTTGTGAAGATATTGAAGAAACGGAGGATTTAGCTTCGTTTCCGCCTCGAGGCCTTAGGCGATGTCCTAAAATCGTGGAAATGGAATCGTGAGCTCGTAGAAACAAATCGAAGACCTTTAGTTTCCGGATCGCGAATCGGATGTCGTTTGGTGGTCGCGCGTGGATTAGGTCGAGCCGTGCGGTGTGCGCCGCGGGAGACCGATTGCAAGTGACGACGAGCAATCAGAACGCTATAAAAGGTGGGGGGGTGCTTTCCACTAACATTGAACTTCTCTTTATGTTTATGTGTCACTCTTTGAGCATATAAGTTTATAGCTTCTTTCCATGCATAATAGCGTAATTGAGCTAATGTGATTGCATGCTTAGAGTTAAGTTGCAAATGAGATAGTTGTGAGCAAAGAGAATGAACAAAAAAACTCTATGTATGCATGTGTTGAGATAAAGAACCTAAAAGAGTTAAAGAACAAGTGACATTGTGACATGTAGATTGAGTGGCATCTATGATTGCAAAAATTGTAATGAACACTAGAGTTAGTGTGATATTGAGAATGAGAACAAAGAAAATAAAGGACACTAGAGGTAGTGTAATAACATGGTCAAGAACAAGTATGCATGTGAATAAAAACACTAGAATTAGTGTGTGGCATGACAAGAATGGCAAGTGTGAGAATATGATAACACTAGAGGTAGTGTAATGACATGGTCAAAGACAAGAATGCTTGAGAATAAGAACACTAGAGTTAGTGTCAAGACATAGTCATGTTTTTAAAGAACAAGAACAAGAACAAGAATGCAAAGAGCAAAGAATGTGGGCTAATGACAAACAGCTTTAGAGTTAAGGGTCATTTGATCATAGTTCTCCTTGAAGTCAAGGAATGGATTGAATTAGAATCCTTAAAGTTAAGGATTGATCGTACTCACCTTTTAGTTCTTGCTCGAGGGCGGTAGCTCCCCCTCGAGCGATGTGCTCCGGAGTTGACATCACTTGGTCGTAGTGGTTTATCCTCCCCAGAGGACGGTCCCGTTGGTTCGTAGTGGTTGATCCTCCCCGACAATAGGGATTTGGTTGGTTGAGTTTGTGAGGGCGAAACCTACGGGTTAGCCAAGAGATTGGGTTATGGAATTGTGATCTTGCATTCATCATTATTATTATGTTGGGCATAAGCAATCTTTACTATTGTTCAGGCATATTAGTTGTATGCGTTATAGTTTGGTTACTATCTGCTTATTCTTTCACTTATGCCTGAAATAGACCTAGTGGGAAAGTCGGTGTAATTGGGGACCGAACCCACTGGAAACTTTGTCGTAGTTCTCATCCCACTAACCATGCAGGTTTTAGCACGAGCGGGGCGATCGTGGCTCGGGGCATAGTTATCGTGCTCTAGGTAGTGTTCTATCATTGTGTATAGAGGCATCTTTTGTATATTTCATCTATTATATTGAGGAATGGAAATGTAATAAAATCATGTGAGAGATGAAAATGTATTAAGTTCATTTGAGAGATGAAATTGTAAATTGGGATGAATAAATGTAAAGAAATTGCATGAACTTTGTATTTGATTTCAAATGATCAAATTACAATGTATGGATATAATAGTTAGATTACTTTCACTTGTGTTGGTTGTTGCTTGCCCTCGTGCAAGCCATGTATACTGGCATTCTCTTTGTTTGAATTGCTATGTTATACATGTCGATTATGACAGAGGTCTGTCGACAACAGGAGGTGAAGTCCGTTCGGCACCCGAACCGACCAAATTGGCGGTCCCGGAGCGTGACAATATATAGCCGGTGTCACACCCCGAAACCGCTACTAATTTGGTCGGGTTCGGGCACGCCGATCAGGGGCCGAACGGACAGCATCTCCCCTGTCCGCCCAAAGCTCAACAATTAAGTCATGTACAAGAATTGCCCAAGAAATAATTCTAATACATACATGACAAGACGATGCACCTAAAGGTGCCAATAGCGATAAGAGCAAGATACAAGTAGTTCATACGAGTAATTAAAGAGAGACGAGTCTATCTATTACATCCATTCACAATTTGTTTACAATAAGTTTACATTTGTTGTAACTTCAAAATAAATATGTACATTGTTTTCTCCAAACATACAACTATACTCAAAATGGCACCGAGGGAGGTTCTAATGCATAAGCGGCTACTATCAACTAGGGCGCGAAGCCCTTGCCACGATCCTCAACGACCGCCCGCGTGCTAGAACCTGTAATGGAGTGGGGTGAGAACTAACTTCCTTAGTTCCCAGTGGGCTCGGCCACCGACCCCGCCGATCTCCCCACTAGTGTAACGACCCAGCCCACTAGCAACAATAACTCGTTGGGCCCAACCATCGGCCCAAATGCTTAAGCCCAGTTATTATTACTAATGTCTAAGTCTCTAAACCCAATGACAACCCCATTCCCATCCGATGTGGGACTATTGGGGTGTCACAAACTCCCCCCGTTAAGGCCCTGACGTCCTCGTCAGTCCGATCACACACACAGCCCAAGAACACCAGGCGATGTGAGACTCATCTCGCTAGCCTTGTCATCCAGACCCTGGCTCAGCCGAGACTTGCTACATATGTCCAGCTGGTGAACCAGCTCTGATACCAAATGTAACGACCCAGCCCACTAGCAACAATAACTCGTTGGGCCCAACTATCGGCCCAAAATGCTTAAGCCCAGTTATTATTACTAATGTCTAAGTCTCTTATAAACCCAATGACAACCCCATTCCCATCCGATGTAGGACTATTGGGGTGTCACAACTAGGTCTAAGCAGACATAAGCAGATAGATAGATAGATAGATAGATATTCTAAAACTGTAAATGCTGCATAATAAAAGAAATATAACTTTCTACTATGCCTGTAACAACGAGAGTATATAAATGCCCTAGTCATGTAACCACTAACATGCTAGTATGTCTCTTATGCTCAAGATGCACTTTGTGTCCAAATCTCATAATTTTCTTGAGTTTATTATCCAATCAAATGGCTAGCCCGTAGGCGCGCCTACGACTCACATCTCAACCCGTCTATGAAGGGGGGCTCGAACCACCCGAGGGGTTGTCTGCGGGACCCCACATAGGCTTCCCTTGGGACCCAAAATAGGCGATCCCAATCGAATCACGTGCCAAGACCTCCGGAGACTCACACTACTCGTGTGGAGCGACCACCACGAGCGCTGAACAGACTGTGTGAGTATGATCTCATCCTCCACCTTGGAGGGCATCCAATCACAAGGGTATCATGCATGAGTGTTCTCTAACACTATGTCTCAATGTCATTTGTTATCAGGTTGTCTACTCGGTTCTCATGTCACTAGTGTTCTCTACACTAAGCCGTAATGCCAGTCATCAAGTTATGTACTTGGTTCTCATGTCACTAATGTTCTTTACACTAAGTTATCGTACAATGCCATTCATCAAGTTGCCTACACTTGGTTCATATGTCACTAGTGTTCTTCACACTATGTTGCCATGCCAATTGTCATCAAGTTATGTACTTGGTTCTCATATCACTAGTGTCCTATGCACTATGTCATAATGTCATTCATGTTCTTGCAAGATCAAGTTATCCTCCAACTTATCTCTAGGGTTCCATGTCATACAACTCATTCTCATGCCTCCCATATTCAAATGCCAAACCTAAGATGCTGCATTATAAAGAAGCATGCAAGAATAGTAATGTAATTACATAAACCCTACTATACATGAAATTACACAAATATGCATTTATATGCAAAATGACCAACAAGGGTACTTAGACATAAATGTTAGCCCAACGGCTTCGGGATGGCACCCCCCACCTTTGGGATGTTCCACGAGGCTACAACGTCGATCTCGAAGCCTCCAACCACCACTTTGGCTCTTCGGCCTAATACGAAGCTTCAGGCCTTTGTTTTGCTCGAATCACTCAAACCGCTCGTCGGATTCACGAACCGTCGCTTCCTACGCGTTCAGATACCTAACAATATGTTAGATATGTGATCAAAATAGATCAATACCCAATATTCCCAAAATTAGCATTTCTAACCCTGGGTGCTCAATATTGTAAGAATACTCCAAATTGAAACTTGATTCATGCAATTTATACTTATTTAGCATCTAGGAGTTCCACTAAATCCATTATTAGAGCATATAATTGATACCCTAAAATTTTACCATGAGAGGGTTCAAGAAGCTCACCTCAAAATGTGCTCTAAATCAAGGAGAAAGCGAAGAAGATGACGACGATTCACTTCCAAACTTCAATCTCCACCAAAGCCCTCAATTTTGGAAGAGATCTAGAGAGAGAAATGGAGGTTTCTCTCTCCCTCCTTGTATGCGTGTGTGTGTGTGGGTGTGTGTGTGTGTGTGTGTGTGTGGCTCGGTTGGGGAGGAGGAAAAGCAGCCGCTTCTTTAATAAGCCACCCAAGACACTATTCACACTATTCACACACTATTCTTTCAGCTGAAGCTTGATATTTTCGCCTGCCATTCGGAATGTCCGATTGAGCTCAAATTTGACAGCTATATTCGGTTTTACTTAACTTAACGCAAGAAATTTTAATCTTTCAGTTTCGACCCCGTTTGGTCACCGAAAATTGTACCGAACTGGAATCGCTATCAGATAGCGTTCGAATTTTATTTTTCATCTTCCGGGTGTCAGAATGGCACAAAACTTTAAATCTAGCCTCGTAAAAACAATCCTGACATATCCCCCAGTTTTCGTAATTTTCTGACACTGTGCATTTCCTACGAATTTATCAACCCCATTTCCAATAGAAAATTTTAAATCTCCTGTTTCAAGTCCGATTTCAGCACAGGTCAATCCAGACTTATATTTTATTTCTATAAATCCAATAAAAATAGTAACTCACACTATTTTTATTTATATTTATTTTTAAATTAAGAATCCGATACATTACATTTCCACCGCAATTTCATGATTTCAGAAGTTCGGTACCTTACAGCCGGACTCTCTCTCTATATATATATAAGAGAGAGAGAGAGAGAGAGAGAGAAAGAGAGAGAGAGAGAGAGAGAGAGAGAGTCCGGCTATGGTGCTTGTAAAAGCACCCACTTGGTGCTTGTGAAATTTTTACCATTAGATCTACGCCTTTGATCATTTTTTCACCCGTTAGATTATACTATTCAACCAATCACCCACTCAACCCAAAGGGGCCCACATCATCCTAAACGCGCATCTATTAATCCAAGGGCCAAAAACTTACAAACACCAATGACTTATATTTTTAAAAGTATAGGAGCTCAATTATATATATATATATATATATAGAGTCCGGCTGGGATACTATCGATAGCACCATGCATTTGGTGCTATCAAGTTTTCCACCGTTAGATCCACCCATTTGATGATTTTCACCCGTTAGATCAATCTATTCAACCAACAACCCACTTAACGCTAGGGGGCCCACATCATCCTAACCACACATCTCTCAACTAATGAGTACACCAATGACTTGGTGCTATTAATAGCATAGTAGCCTAGTTCTATATATATATATATATATATATATATATATATATATATATATGATAAATAAAAATACTTGTAAATAAACTCATACTAATAAAAAATTTTAGGCAAGATCGCAAGTTTTGTGCAAAAAATTAAATTTTCTTAAATTTATTTTATTCAAAATATAAAAATAATATTTTTTCTTAAATTTTCATAGAATATGATTGTGTATGTCAACTTAATAAGTTTTAATTAATTATAATTATTAAATTTGATAAAAAAAAGAGAGAATCCTTTAAATTTTTAAAGTTTGAATTACATATTAAAATTAAATAAAGTAAAACTTTAAATGTGTCGATTGAAAAATATAAAAATATTTAAGTTTGTTAAGTTGAAAAATTATTGAAAAGTATAGAAATATTATATATATCCACTTAATTATTTCTTTAAAGATAGTAAATTTAAATAATTGATAAAATTATACAATTATTTTATGTATAGTCACTACAACAAATATGGTTTCTTCCAAAGATTTTTAGCTAATATACTAACCGCCGCTAAAACTATATTATACCAGCACTTTTTATTTTTTCTGTAGCATTTAGTAAACCGCCGGCATAGGAGTATTAAATTTTAATATATAAATAATATTGGACCTTATTTTATTAGCATGTTTTATCAATTGGGCCAATAAATGGGCCTCCACAGCTCACATATTGCCGGTAGTGAGTTCTCCATCTCTCTCTCTCTCTCTCTCTCTCTCTCTCTCTCTCTCTCTCTCTCCCACTTTCCTTTTTTTTTCAAATCAGAGCTCCACCGCGATCTCTCTCCCCTGCGAGCTCTCGATCTGAGCTCTCTATCTCTCTCTCCCCCGCGAGCTCGATCTCCACCACGGGCTCTCCATCTCTGAGCTCTTCATCTCTCTCTCTCTCTCTCTCCCTCTTCCCCTTTCAAATCGGAGATCTCCACCACGAGCTCGAGCGGAGGAGGTGGGTGGCGTCGGCTTTACTAAGGATCCGCGGGCCGCCTCGTTACTACGGCGGCGGCGGCGGCGGCGGAGGTGGCCCGCGGCGGCGACGTCCACGACCGCGTGGGGTCGCTGAGCCAGGTCGCCGTCGTGCTCGGCTCCCAGTGGGGGGACGAAGGGAAGGGGAAGCTCGTCGATATCCTCGCCGAGCGCTTCAACATTGTCGCTCGGTGCCAGGTGATCTTCCTCTTTTGTCCTCTCACTCTTCGATCTCTTTTTGTCTCTCGTTTGGTGAGATCTCATCTCCTTTGCTCATAATCTGAGTAATTTTTGTACTTAATCGCGATTAGAGATGATATGTTTCCTTGATTGATCTGTGTAGTTGTCTAATTTGTTAAATTTTGTGCCGATGCAACCTAAATCGCGGATTGTTACTTGTTGCGGTGGAATCGTAGGTTTTCGCGTAGGCTCGTGGATTTTAAGCTCGTTTATTCTTTCGATCTGAGTTTCATTAGAATATATTGGGGTATTTAACGTTCATTGTGTGCCAAAATATCACTATGCCAAAATATCACTATGCGCGTAGGTTTTGCTTATTTTGAGTTTATGGTGTATCCATGTATGAGTTTATATATAAGATTACATGGTGGAAAGGGTCCCCTGGAGAATTAATGTTCAACCCAAACCTACTAACTAGCTTGACTTTTGCCAAAACTTTGGTATCATTAGTTTTGATACATGTGGAACTTATTTGTTGATAGGATCAATTAGAGTGGCCTTAAATATAACTGCTGTGTGAGGTAACCTCTTTCGCTCTTTTGCTTTAGTGAATTAGTTGGATGAATTGCACCATTGGACACCAAACTTTTTACAGATTTATCTCTTAGTTGGATGATAGTACATTATTAGTACACAAATGGATTGGAAATGGGCAGACCGTGTTGCTATGATATTTGTTAGACATGACAATGGATGACAGCATTCAAAGTGCCTCTCATTTTAGCATTTCTCTGAATAATATATATATATATATATATATATATATATATATATATATATATATATATATATATATATATATATATATATATATAAACACATTTTAGCATTTCTCTCGAGTAATTTTTTTCGTCAAATCAATATCTCTCCGAAAAAGACATAAAATAAAATCTTAAGGCAAAAATATTACATGGAGTGCTAGTTAGGGAATTAAAATGCATACCTTGTTTTAGGCAATTAGATGAAATTTGTATGAAGCATTGTATAGCAAGGTAGGATAGGCTTAATTTATTAGCATAGGGTCCTTCTCACTGTAAAGTGTAAAGTGTGTTATATATTTTGAAAAAGTGAAAAATTGGGACCTGCACGAGAATGTACTTTGCTTGCATTACTTGTGTACTTTTGGTATTTTGCTGCAGGGAAAAGAAAGTGTATGTTAATACCTAAGGCTGCGCTGTTTCTGGTAGTTAAACTTGTTTGCTATTAAAGGAATGAAATGGATAGCATATCATTTTATTCTTAGGAAAAAAATAGAATGATACGTTAATTAGTGAATTGTGACGGTACGCGTATTCCTAAAAGTGCCCTCAAAATTCGCCAATCTACTAATATTAGAAGGCTAAGATCTCTGCCACAAGACGAAAGATCTCCAAAACTAAGCAGCTTATAGTAATATGGCTATAAGATGGAGAAGCCCACTTTTGTGCTGTGGAAATCTCCAATCCATTTTACTCTTTTTAGGTTCATCACAATTCACCAAGTTCATATGAATAATGAAATAGATCTTAGCTGTTAGCAACTTGGGCCTTTCAAAACAATGAACTTCATATCCTGTTAAAAAGAACTAATCATTCGACCACGCATTTGACCCTCTTCTACTCCTCGAGAGGCAGACAAACTATTATTTTGCTTATGTACTCTAAAATATTATCCTTATAAATTATTAATATATTTCTACAAATCCTGTAGAGGCTTTAGATTACTTATATAAATGCTTCAAGGATGTTACATATATTGACATCCTTGGTTTCTCGATACATTACGGATCAATTCCAAGCAAAAAAATTCTCTAATAAGTAGAGTGAAAGGCACACACACAAGCAGCTCAAACAACTTGGTAGAAAAGTGATTAATTTCTCAGAGATTAAATTCTTAACAGAAACTTGAGGTTTAATAGATCAATTAGATAGAGCTGCTAGAGAATAGGTATTTCCGATGATCTTATAATTAACAGAAGTTGTTTTTTAATAGATATTATGGATTCTTGTGGAGTTACTTACATAAGTGATAACTTGTTGTTGTCCGTACAAGATACAAAAGGATCTTCTTTTTTATACTTTTCATGCCCTTATATGGAGCTCAGTGTACTCATTGTTCCTAAACTTTCGACAAATTATCATCGGCTCCCTATTTTATTCATTTAAGCAGGTTGATCCATAATATTTCTTTAAGTTTTGCGGTGTCATTGCTCGAAATTTGTTCCAAATCCATTTTACTTCTTTTTTTCTTTAATTTGACTAAAGTAGTTAACCAATAGAACCTGCTTTTTGATTGTACTAATTTTTTTTTCTTGACAATCAGATATAACTTTTTTGATGCTCTATTATAATGGATAAGAGTTGGATCAAAAGGAATAGATGGACATATGAATACTACGAAGGAGTAAATAGTTTTCTCGATTTTGCCTCTAAAAATGCATGCGAGAATGGAGTGATTTCATGCCCATGTTTGAAATGTACGAATTCCTATAGTTGGAGCAAACTAGTTGTGCGTGATCACTTGTTGTGTAATGGAATCAGTCCAAACTATAATAATTGGTTTTTTTATGGTGAATCTACATTTGGAGAAGCATCAGAGGGCACTAGTAAGATCTATACCTCTGAGGGCACTAGTAAGACCTATAACTATGAAGTCCCTAATGTAAATGCTAATATGCATGATATGTTAAGTGAAGTTTTTCAAATGAATAATCAAACTCTAGAAGAAGAAGCTGGAGGTGATGATTGTTTCCATGAGTCATCTAGTGAAGGTCGATGTACAACAATCTACACAACAATCTACGAAGGCATGAATGAAGATGCTAGAAAGTTTTTTACCTTGCTTGAAGATGCCGAACTACCACTTTGTATGAGGGTGTGAGAAATACGATAGAACTAACAAAGAATTTTGGTTCTATACCATTTGAAGTGTCTTAATGGGTGGAGTAACAAGTCATTTACCATGTTGCTTGAAGTGTTGAGGAATATGCTTCCTTCTGGTTCTAGATTGCCAGAAGATTCCTATAAGGCTAAAAAGTACATTATGGACTTAGGACTTAGATATGAAAAAATTCATGCTTGTCCTAACGGCTGTGTATTATTTTGGAAAGATAATACATGTGCTAATTTTTGTCCAACATGTGGTGCTTCAAGATGGAAACCTGAACAGGCGAGTCCTAAAGTAGATGTGGAAGAGGAATCTACTAGGAAGAAAAAGCCTGCAAAAGTTTTAAGGTGGTTTCCCCTAAAGCCAAGACTCCAAAGGTTGTTTACGTCTTCTAAAACTGCTTCTTTAATGAAATGGCACGCTGAGGGTCGCACAAATGATGGTGTTATGAGGCATCCTGCTGATTCACCGACATGGAAAGCTTTTGATAAGCAATATGTGCACTTTTCATCGGATCATCGTAATGTCAGACTTGGTTTAGCTACTGATGGCTTTAACCCTTTTCGAATGATGAGTGCTAGTTATAGTTCTTTGGCTTTGTTATCTTGATCCCATATAACTTACCACCATGGATATGTATGAAACGGTCTTCTTTCATCTTGTCTTTGCTAATACCAGGCCCAAACTCACCTTCTACTAATATTGATGTGTATTTACAACCTTTAATTGATGAACTTAAAGAATTGTGGGAGTTTGGAGTTGAAACTTATGATATCTCTAGTGGAGAAACCTTTCAAATGCATGCTGCTTTATTGTGGACAATTAATGACTTTCCAGCTTATGGTGATTTGTCTGGGTGGAATACCAAAGGTGCTCTTGCTTGCCCATCTTGTAACTATAGTACTCACTACCGATGGCTAAAATATGGAGGCAAATATTGTTTTATGGGACATAGGCGGTTCCTACATAACAATCATAGATTTCAAAAGGATAGAATGTCATTTGATGGCACTCAAGAAATGGAAAGACACCTAAAATGCTATCCGGAAGTGATATTTTGCAACAAACTAAAGATATTGAATGCAATTTTGGTAAGTATGTTAATTCAACAAAAGGTAAGAGGAAACGAGGCGTACATGAGAAGTTGCAACCATGGAAGAAAAGGAGTATATTCTTTACATTGCCTTATTGGGAACATCTTCTTATCCGTCATAATCTTGATGTCATGCACGTGGAAAAGAATGTAAGTGACAATATTCTTGGTACATTGTTGAATCTTGATGGTAAAACTAAAGATAATTTGAAGGCACGACATGATCTACAAGACATCGGTATACGACATGAACTTCACCCTCAAAGTGTTGATTCAAATAATATATATCTACCACCAGCTTGTTTCGTTATGTCTCCAAATGATAGGGATGAGTTCCTAAAAGTTTTAAAGAATGTAAAAGTACCGGATGGTTACTCATCAAACATATCACGATGTATCCAACTCAAGCAGCATAAGATTATAGGATTGAAAAGCCATGATTCTCATATTCTGATGCAACAGCTACTTGTCGTAGCATTGCGTGGTGCTTTGCCGAAGGTAGTAGTTGCACCTTTAATTGATTTATGTTGTATTTTTCGCGAGCTATGTTCTAAAACCTTGAATGTACAAGAGCTTGAGCGTCTAGAATCTCGAAGTGTGGAGACACTATGCCATCTTGAAAGAATCTTCCCCCCATCATTTTTTACGATTATGGTCCATTTGGTAACTCACTTGGCTACGGAAGCAAAAATCGCAGGACCGGTTCAATACCGTTGGATGTATCCAATTGAGAGGTTAGAAATTTCTATTCAAAAGTTTTCACATTTATTCTTAAAGACCTATTGCCTCTTTTTTTTTTTTTGTTAGTCTTTAATTATTATGTTTCTAACCTATAGGTTTCTTTTTGATCTCAAGTCTGATGTACGTAATAAAGCCCATCCGGAGGGCTCAATAGCTGAGGGATATTTAGCAGAGGAGTGTATGACGTTTTGTTCGAGATATTTAGATTCTGTCGAAACCATATTCAATCGACCTACAAGAAATATTGACGGTTCAATTGGGGCAACATCACACATTCATCTTGATCAAAAAACATGGATGCAAGCACATAGATATGTTCTATTTAATTGTAATGAAATAAATCCTTTTCGAAGGTTAGTTTGATATTACATAAGTCTTGCATACTAGTTCACTTATGATGTCATACTAATATACTCTTTTATTTTGTTTAAGTATTCATAAGGATTTAATAAAAAGACAAAAGCGTGGAACCCGCCCAAGTGAAGCTGTTATAGATAAAATTCATATGGAGAACTTTGTTGATTGGTTTCAATCGTACGTAAGTATTTATTTATTTACATGCTTCTTAATAGTATTCAATTAGGAATTTGATGTTTCATTTTGTACTTATAGACTTAACAATATGGTAGGTTATGAACTCCGATGATGGAAAGGATGACCAGTTCACGGAGAAGATAAAATGGTTGGCTCATGGCCCAAACAATTTGTGTAGAAGCTTTCGGGGATATATTATAAATGGCACCAAATTTCGCACCAAAAATTATGAAAGTAATATGAAGACTCAAAATAGTGGAGTTTCAAAGTGAAATCGAAGGAGGCTTAACTTACTATGGTATTTTAAGCGATATAATTGAGTTGAACTATTATGATAAATTGCGATTTATTTTATTCAAGTGCGACTGGGCTGATGTTACATCAAATAAGGGACACAAGATAGATGAATTTGGATTAGTTCTCGTAAATTTTTCATACTTGATCCATACAGGCGCAAAATCGAATGATGAACCTTTTATTTTGGCATCTCAGGCAAGGCAAGTATACTATATAGAAGATCAAAGAAACAAAGATTGGCTTACTGTTGTAAAAGCTAAGCCTAGGGATGTGTTTGACATTGGTAGTCATGAAACTTATGAAGATAATGAGAATAGTCATTGTGATAATCTACCATATAATATCGATATAACAAGTATGCTGGAGAGCTTGAATGGAAATCTAGACTGGACTAGAAATGATGCGGATGGAACCACAATTAGTGAAGCACCTTCTCATGAAAACCTACTGTTAGAAGAGGAGTATAGCAACAACTCCAACTCCAAGTCAGATGGTGATATGGAAAATAGATGCCATACTAGCTAAAGTGAGTTAGAATTTGTTGTTTATATTCATTGCTTCTGATTGCCTTGGTTGTTCCTTTACCTATTTTATCAGTGTAATTTTCTGTAGTGTCCTTGTGAGCAGCATGATTTGAGGTGTTAAGTACAGTGTCCTTGTATCTTTACTAGGAACTCTACTTAGTGGGCATGGTGAGAGGATAAAATCAGGGTCGGAATGAAAAGTGTAAGTTATGAAACCCTAGGATCTAAAAGGTAATCAACACCTAGAGGGGGCTGAATAGGTGTACAATGGCTAATTAAAAATCTCGATGCGATTTTAAAGTAAATGCGGAAAATAAAATCAACACACCAAGATTTTACGTGGGAAAACTCCAAACCGGAGTGAAAAACCCACGGGACCGATCACACGAACTATCCTCTAAGAAACAATTGAGTACAAGGCGATTTACCCACGACTTTACCCAATTTTACCGAATCTTCAACGTGGATCTCCTTCGCTGGTCCTCGATCGCTTGAAATCCTTCAAACGATCACGCCGCAACTCCTTGCCGCGCCAACGCCTTGACTCCTCAAAGCGTCCACCGAGTCCTCGGCCTTCACACGCGATCCCCGCGCAAATTCTCCGTCCGGAGAGATAGTAACGATGATTTGTGGTGATCTTAACGTTAAAGTACCATAGACTATGGGGGAACCCTTTTAGTCAATCATCAAGTTGATTCATAAAGGAACATTCAAAGAAAAACCTAGAATCAACTCGACGATCAACAAAAACGAAACTCGCTTTTAGAATTGAATCATAAAGCTTAAAAGGAGTTTCTAGGGTTTTAAGAGGATCTATAATCTAAGAATTCTAAGCATATCAATAATGAACCCCCCATGGTCTATATATAGTGTTAGAAGACTTAGAAATAGATTAGGATTGAAATCAGCCCTTTTTGAAATAGATTAGGATTGAAATCAGCCTTTTATGAAAATTTTCGTGTCCAATGTCCGGTCTTAATAGGAATGTCCGGTCTTGATGCTGTCCGGTCTTAGCTCCTTGACCGGTCCACCCTTCCGTCAATATTTTCACAGAGTACTGAGTCCGGACAATGCCTGAGGATGTCCGGTCTTACCTTGCGTAACATTGAAACTCATTGTACTGAGACCGGACAATGCCAGGATGTCCGGACTTACATAAGAGTTATGCAATGTCAAGCCCACGGGATCCTGGACATTGACCAAGGTCCTGGACATTGACCTCATAAACCATATTTTTGAAATTTTGTCAAATTAAAAGTATTTCAAGTCTTCTAACCACTATTATCTTAGTTTAAATCACCATAAATACTCTTTAAGACATACCTGAGGTATCGAGCTTCTCCGTCGAGCCTTGAGTCTTCAAACTTCATCTTTGTGCTCTTCACTTCTTCAAGACTCCAATAACTTCACGAAATCCACCAACTTATAAAATCCTTAACAATCTCCCCCTTTGGCGATTTCGTGACAAAACAATCTATAAGCCCGTACAAACCTCAAAAACAAAAAGATGAGAATTATCGCAATCACCAAAACGATAATCCCCTGCATGACCGATCCAATAAAAACAAAATTACAAGTCCAAACTCAACCTACTACAGACTCTATGACTTAGACATTGGAGTCTTGAAGTCTTGAACGTCCCTGCAAAGAAAACTCAACACACATTCAAGCCTCAAGATTTTCATTAAGCATAAATGTCCTAAGTCGAGTCATCCTAAGTCGAGTCAAGTTCTAATCATAGATACAGGCAAGTAAGTAAGCAAAGTAAGCATCACATAAATCGCAATCACCAAAACGATAATCCCCTATCATCATATCTCATAATCATCATCTCATCTCCCCCTACCATCATATTCATCTCCCCCTTTTTGTCCGAAAACGCCAAAATAGCAAAAATACATGATGTCGAGATTAAAATCCGCTGTTCACATATAAGTTTAAACATATTGAACATAAACATATCAATAATTAAGAAAACTTTTTTTTTTTTTTTAAAAAAAAAATGATCTCTAGAGCTTCCTAGGGCCATGCACATTAAGTTTAATACTGACAATCATGTATATAAGTGTTGCAAAATACAGTTAATTTCAAAAAGCAACAAAATTCTTAGCCAAGACCGGACATAGCTTCCAATGTCCGGATGCCACAATGTCTGTGCGGTTGCTTGTGTGATGTCCAGGACATGGCGATGAAGACCGGTCTCTCGAAGGCAATTTCGCAAAGATATTAAAATTTTCGGAAAAATTTGTTTCCAACGGAGGTTTGACATGAAATATATAGTAACAAACCTCTAGTCAATAGAATTCAAAGATGTCATACATGTTGAATCGTACATCAACCGAAATTTAATAATATATATCGCTAAACAAGCACATCAATCAAGATCTAATCATTAAATGCGCCGATTTTACTTGACAAGTATGCATCGATTAAGATCAAAAAGATCACATTAAATGAAATAAACACAAGAATATTGTCTAATTGAGTTATGCACACATCTAAATTAAGGAGTGGCTCTTTGAGCATCTTTATCATAACTTCCACCTTATGTCATTCAATAATAAAACATCCACCAAACACCTCAAAAAAAACTTGATTTCTTTTCTTTTCTTAGAGATGTACACTTATATTCATGTGGTATCTTCCCATACTTATCGGACGACCGGGGTGGTAGCTCTTTCCTATATGTGGTGGTAGTTTTCACACTCCCTTGAAGGGATGTAACTCTTTCCACATCTTTTATTGGTGGTAGTTTTCACACTCCCAAAGGGATGTAGCTCTTTCCACATCTTTCAACTTTAAGATTACTCCCCCTCAAATAGTGCAACCCTCAATGAGAAAATAGTATTGTGATTTCATAAAATGGTGAAATTATTTTTCTAATAATGCAAACAATCAAATAATCTCAATACACTTTAGAAAGTTCAAGAGTGATGTACTAATTTAGCAAGTATATAGAAGCAATTTCTAGATGATGTTGAGGTTCAAAATACAATGACATAGAAGAATTCAAATGAATTGAAGAATGTTAAAATAAATCATGCAAAAATTTAGATTAAGTCAAAACATCCATGCAAAATAATGAGTGATGCAAAATTGACAGTATGTACATAATGGCCCATAGAATGTATCTAGAAAGGAGGATTGATTCGACCAATTCTCTTAATAAATGATATCTTAGTTCAATATGACAAATTCCAGAGTATGGAACAAGGTTTTAGAAGTATGTATGGCACTAAAGTTCTCGTAAAAGATAGTGAGGGAGGAGGTAGGTATCCGATAGTTGCTTAGTAAGGAAAGATTTCACCTTTGCGCACCCAAACCTTACGAATTTTGGGATGTGTTTGTTGGTTTGTAAGCGTCTTGTGAAGCTTGTCGACAATTTGAATTTTCTTGTTCTTTCGACCATTCACTTTCGGCCTCCAAGCTTGTTTAGTCCTTAGTTTTGGATCATCCTTCTTTTTCTTCCACGTTTGATTAGCCTTCACTTTCGGATCTTCCTTTGTTGGCTTTGATAATGTCCGTTGGTTCAAGGGAGTTGTGGAGTTCTTCTTTTGTGTGCAAGCTCTCTTCACATGACCTAGAACTCCACACAAGTGACAAACTTTATCAGCAAAAGATTTTCTAGAAGAACCGAATTTACCTTGAACCTTAGGCATTGACTTAGTCGAGTTCACGCCCACTTGCTTAGAAACTTGGTCAAAATATGTCCTTTCATATCCAAGTCCAAGCTTAGATGTTTGACCAAGTCCTAGCATCTTGTCGAGTTTGGTAGAACCGGAGGAGAACTTGTTCATATCGGATCTAAGTTGAATGATAGTCTTTGTGAACTCCAAATTTGCCTCATTTGCCTCCGAAAGTTGCTTGTTGAGAAACTTCAAGTTTTCTTCGCTCGTCTCTCTTTCGTTCTCAAGCATAGCAACCTTCTCTACAATGGAATTGTAGGCCCTCGACAATCCGTCCTTCTCTTGCTCCATGCTTCTTGTCGATGTGATTAGTTTAGCATTTTCTCCTTCTAGATCAATGATTCTTCGTCGAAGCTTCTTGTTGTGCTTGGCCATCTTCTTTGACTCAACGACCAATTGATGATAAGCGGCGATCATATCATCTCCATCCGATTCTTCGTCCGTCGAGCTCTCCGGTGTAGATTGTTCATGCATAGAAGACACGGAGATTGAGTCAATAGAGGACAAACACATAAAAGTAGAATCATGTGCCAATAAAGCAGTGGCATTTATTTCCTCATCGCTTGAGGTTGACTCCTCATCGGAAGGGTCATCCCAAGTGATGGCTTGCATAGCCTTTTTCTTATTAGAATTCTTAGTCGGACAATCCGATGCTATATGTCCAAATCCCCGACACTTATAGCATTGGATTTGTCCTTCTCCACTTTTCTTATCTTTGGAAGATTCTTTAGACAAATTTTCAGAATTTTTAAACTTAGAAGAAGAAGAAGAAGAACTCCCTTTCAATTTGTTGAATTTGGAAGAAGAGGACTTTGAAGGAAACTTCTTCTTAAAGTTCCGTCGGAACTTCCTTGTTAGAAGAGCTAGTTGTCTCTCAAAATCCTCTAACGTCGTGTCTGAGTCCGTGTCGGAGGAAGTAGAGTCCGAGTTGCCTCCTTTAGTCGATTTGAGCGCCATCCCTGTAGACTTTGAAGACAACTTGGAAGAAGATGAGTTAGCGGGAAAAGTCATCTCATAAGTTTCAAGAGCACCTACTAATTCATCTACTTTCATCTCATCGGGATGTTTAACGGTTTCAATTGCCGCAACTTTCGGACGAAAGCGCTCGGGAAGAGTCCTTAGAATCTTACGAATAATCTTGGTTTCGGGAATTTTCTCACCCAAGTTGGAACAAGTGTTGACTATGTCTTGAAGACGAGTATAATATTCGGTAAAAGTCTCGTTTTCTTCCATATGAATAGAATCAAAACGACTAGTCAACATTTGTAACTTTTGAACTTTAACAAGACTAGTTCCCTCGTGGTTTTAAGAGTATCCCATATTTCCTTGGCGGTTTCACACGCCGAAACCCGAGAAAATTCGGTTTGGTTTAAGGCATTAAATAAGGCATTAATCCCCTTCCCGTTGAATGAAGAACGTTCATTTTCATCCTTACTCCACTTGGTTCTAGGCTTGGGGACGGTGATAGTATCGACAACCTCGGTGTGTCCAACCAAATTCCACCGCTTGCCAAACTCTTTCATCGATGGCAATTAGAAACGCCCTCATGCGGACTTTCCAATAAGCATAGTTAGTGCCATCGAAGAAAGGAGGTCGATTAATATTACCGCCCTCGGCCATTGTATGCAACCTATACCCGCTCTGATACCACTTGAAAGTTATGAAACCCTAGGATCTAAAAGGTAATCAACACCTAGAGGGGGGTGAATAGGTGTACAATGGCTAATTAAAAATCTCGATGCGATTTTAAAGTAAATGCGGAAAATAAAATCAACACACCAAGATTTTACGTGGGAAAACTCCAAACCGGAGTGAAAAACCCACGGGATCGATCACACGAACTATCCTCTAAGAAACAATTGAGTACAAGGCGATTTACCCACGACTTTACCCAATTTTACCGAATCTTCAACGTGGATCTCCTTCGCTGGTCCTCGATCGCTTGAAATCCTTCAAACGATCACGCCGCAACTCCTTGCCGCGCCAACGCCTTGACTCCTCAAAGCGTCCACCGAGTCCTTGGCCTTCACACGCGATCCCCGCGCAAATTCTCCGTCCGGAGAGATAGTAACGATGATTTGTGGTGATCTTAACGTTAAAGTACCATAGACTATGGGGGAACCCTTTTAGTCAATCATCAAGTTGATTCATAAAGGAACATTCAAAGAAAAACCTAGAATCAACTCGACGATCAACAAAAACGAAACTCGCTTTTAGAATTGAATCATAAAGCTTAAAAGGAGTTTCTAGGGTTTTAAGAGGATCTATAATCTAAGAATTCTAAGCATATCAATAATGAACCCCCCATGGTCTATATATAGTGTTAGAAGACTTAGAAATAGATTAGGATTGAAATCAGCCTTTTTTGAAATAGATTAGGATTGAAATCAGCCTTTTATGGAAATTTTCGTGTCCAATGTCCGGTCTTAATAGGAATGTCCGGTCTTGATGCTGTCCGGTCTTAGCTCCTTGACCGGTCCACCCTTCCGTCAATATTTTCGCAGAGTACTGAGTCCGGACAATGCCTGAGGATGTCCGGTCTTACCTTGCGTAACATTGAAACTCATTGTACTGAGACCGGACAATGCCAGGATGTCCGGACTTACATAAGAGTTATGCAATGTCAAGCCCACGGGATCCGGACATTGACAAAGGTCCGGACATTGACCTCATAAACCATAGTTTTGAAATTTTGTCAAATTAAAAGTATTTCAAGTCTTCTAACCACTATTATCTTAGTTTAAATCACCATAAATACTCTTTAAGACATACCTGAGGTATCGAGCTTCTCCGTCGAGCCTTGAGTCTTCAAACTTCATCTTTGTGCTCTTCACTTCTTCAAGACTCCAATAACTTCACGAAATCCGCCAACTTATAAAATCCTTAACAATAAGATTGTATGTGATTAGTTGAGCAGAACTACTATACTATCGGAAGCATAAAAGAGTTTGTGCTTTTGAATTTTGGGCCCTTGGATCAACTTTTTCGGTCATTTTTAACTATCGAATTAATATTATTATTCAGTAAAGACCGTACTCAACCCTAAGGGGGGCCATTATTATTCTAACCGTACAATTCTTGATCTAAGCGCTAAAAATTGAAATTCTTGATTCAAGAGCTAAAAAAATCGGAAGCAAACAATCCCTTTATACTTCCGATAACATAGTAGCTCTAGCTACACTATTTAGTTAATCTTTAATCTATATATTTGTACATGCTAATTTCTATAGGATTAATAATGATCTAGATTATAATTTTACTATACGCCATGCTTAATTTTGTTATATTTTTTTCTCTAAAATTGCCACAATATTTTTTTCTCTAAAATTTTCACTGAACTCCTGTCATTTTGTTGATAAAGCCAGCACAACTTACATTTGTCATAAAGTTGTAAGTTCAAATATGTTCATACAGATATGACAAAGAGAAAGCTCAAAGTATGCTCTGTTGAGGATGATCAAGGGCAGCGTAGAGAGGAACCATCCACACAACATCCTACACAGCCTCAAGTATCCTTATCATCTCATCAACCAAATGGAACTTCACATATATCAGTTGATGATGTAGACCAAATAGTCGATACTGAAGTTGAGATTTGTGTAGAAGGTATTATATCATGGATTACTATTAAATCTTCTTTCTTTTCTATTAAATGCAATATGATTTTTTACTTCTAACATTATGATCTCTTTTTTTAATAGATAGTCCAGGTTCACGTAAGACACGAGGTGTTACTCGTATGTCCGACATATGGAATCTGCCACCTGAAATGCGCATTTTTGTAAAGTTTAACAGCTTCTATCAGCCTGTTGATACAGAAGGAAGTGTTCTTCATCGGTTCATGGGCACTATAGTCAGAAAGCCAAACTTGCTACCAATTGATTGCTTCAATTGGCGTAAAATGGATGCCAAGTATAAGGAGTACTGTTGGAAGATTCTTGAGGTATTAGTTCAATAAGTTTTCCTTAATTCTTAATTTATTTTGAGTTAAATATTACCTATATAGAACTTTAAAGAGTGCTTTTTGGTTGCAGTCAAAATTTTCATTCCCTAAAGACCCGAGAGATTCGAGGACGAGCGAAATGATTCAACGCATCACAATGAAAAAACTCGGAGATCTTTGGAGAAACTTTAAGTGTGAGCTGAAATCAAAGTATTTTCATGAATCACTACAGAAAAATGCCATTTTGATGAAGGCACCGGCCTCGGTTAATCGTGCGCAATTTAATAACCTTGTTGATTTTTGGTTCTCCAATGAAAGGAAGGTATCCTTATATTTTCATAATTTACTTATTACTTGTAAGATACTAATTTTTTTATGAGTAAGACTATAGAAACTAGTGCTACTGTATGTTTTTCTGCCCAAGACTGACTAGTTTGCTTGGTATGTAGCTTGTAAGTTGCATCAGATTGCTAGCAAGTATTTTATGGCATAACACGGATCAGCAATATAATGTATGTTTTTTACATTATTGTAGGAACGAAGTAGAAAGAATCGGCATAACAGGGATCAACAAATGGACTTTTATGCAACTGGTTCAAAATCGATAGCGCAATATGCATATAATATGGTATTTGATATCTTCTTTTATCAATTTTTTGGATCCTGGTTTCTTAACTAAAGTTGTTCTATATATTTTGCACACATTGTGTAGGAGAAAAATGGAGTAGTTCCAACAAGAGGAAAGCTATATGTGGTGCATCACAAAAAGAAAAATGGAGAACCTGTTACAGAATTAGCGAAAGACAGAATTGTATGTTTTATATGACTCTGTAATTAAATTAATCACATTTTCTTAGCTAATCTTATTATAATTGTTATAAGCTGCTTCTCTGTTCACAAAATCGGGTTGTGTTTGCATTGGTTGTTTATATTCATTGCTGTGTGAATTACTGGAATTTGTTGACATGTGGATGAGTTAAAACAGTTGCTGTTTTTGTTCAGCAATGATTAATACTATGTTTCATGATCTTATTCATATACATAATTAGCAATTTTTGTTGATTTTTGTGTGAATCATTATGTGAATTTGCAATTATTGTCATAAATATTTAAGGTCCAGTTGACTTTTAATGAAGAATTGGAGATAAGGGTAAACTGAAAATGTTACAAATTGGCTTTGTCATGCCATTTTGTGTATATTTTGCATAATATAGGTATGTAGTCTGAACATACAATCCTTCTCAAGTATTGGTAGTTATCATTATGGTTTGCCTTGTGTTGAACCTGACCAAAATCAAATTTGAGCTGAGCTAATCACCTATATCCACTTGACAGATTTCTAGTATTTATTCCTTGCTTAATGTACCTTTGTTTCTAACAGATTGTGTCTATTCTACTTCATTTATTTATGTACTTCATCTGGCTTGTGCTAGCTTTCTGTTCACAATTTCTGAATTGTATGTTTTATTTGACTATTTAATTAAATTAATCACATTTGTTAACTAATTTTATTACAATTGTTTTCTACTTTCTATACTATAGGAAAAGCTAGAGCCACTCATCCAAAAAGAATTAGATGCCTCACAAACTGCTAGCTCAGGTGGAAGCTTAATGTGGCCAGCTACTGATGCTTTTGCCGAAGTGATAGGGAAAGAACGACATGGCCGTGTTCGTGGTGTAGGCTTCGGTCCAACTCCTTCTATGTTTGGTGCCTCATCAGTCAACACATCTCAACGGCTAAGGATGGTTCCAGAAGAAGAAATTTTAAGGGATAAAGAGGAAATACGTGATCTTAAAGACAGATTAAAATTCATAGAGGCGAAAGTGGCATTCCTTTTATCCCAACAATTAGATACTTGTTCTTCACAAGTTACGAATCGTTAATGTGTTATTTTGTTAGCTTTTAATCTTTTGAATAAAGGTCTTATATTCTTTTTATTATAGGTTGAAAAGATTGCTGAAGATATAATTTTAGAGAGATCAAATGCATCAGGTATTGTCAACTTGTCAATTTGAGATTATAATTTAGTTGATTTGTTTGTGATTGATTCATATTGAGTTGTTAGATTAATAATAATAATCAAATTTGTATTGTAGATAAGAGTAGAGATGGCAAAGGTGCAAGTGCATCGGAGCAGCAAGGATTTCAAGCTACCGATGGCATAGCAAATCCTTCTGGTGACAATGTTCCTGCTAACATGCCTGGTTTGCATGGTGTGAATTCTTGTACTGCTGAGAAGATGGGCAATAAGCGGAAAAGGGAAACATCAAGGTAGTATGGACTATCCACTTGTCATTGATGTGAATTTTGCTAAAGTCTATAATTTTATTGTATTTTATTTTATTTTTTGGTAGCAGCAACTCAAGAAAGAAGTCGATAAATGAATCTGGTAAATACTTCTCCTGTAAGGTTTCATGGTAAATATTTCTCTTGTAAGGTTTCATGTGAATTTGGAATGTTCCTGATTTTCCCTTTTGAACTACTAAGTTGATTCATTTCGAAGAAACGGATCCATGGCACAGTGATGCTAGTTCAGAAACAACTGCTACAGCCAACATTCATTTTCATTCATCCTTTCAATTGAAACTCTCGCATAGTGGACTGCCGTTCTTTATCCAAACCCACCTCTCAGACTTCTTTGGTAACGTAGTAATGATAATATGCTACTCTTAATGCAGTTGATGTATGTATGACCGGTAATTGATGTTTAGAATGCAACAATCAAAGGCTTTACACACTCGAATTATAACTGCATAAGATGAGTCATGTGATATTTCCAATTGATGATGCTTTTGGCAGGGCCAACATTCCATGATAAGGGAAAAGCCAGGATTCAAGTTTAGGAGCCAGGCCACACTTTTCCAGAGGTAAGGAGATAAAAAGTTTTGAACTTTGTATAGTAATTTTCAAGTTCAGGCGTACTATCTGTTTCAATGTGAATATTAGAAGTAAATTCTTAGTGCATTTTCACATTTCCCGCCCCCCTGACGGTGGTAATTTTATTTAGCCCGTTGGGAGCTTCAAAATGGTTTGGAGTTTGAGCAATTTCTGTGAGACTCTTTTGAACCTGGTGTGCATAAAGCTGATGCTGATATCCGATAATAGTTACATATATGAGTTTAGTTCAGGTGGTGCTTATTCCATTTTCTTGACCATATATATATACATATATATATTCTTCGTTGTTGTCAAACCAAGTGCTCGCTGGAGTCAGGGTGCTTGTTGAACTTCTGTGGTCCGTTGTTGTCTAATCAACAAAGCTTATAGGTCTAATCTTACCAGGTTGAGTAAAAAACTAGGTGACATAAACTTCTTTTTTTTTGCTGCAAATCTAGCAAAGAGAGAATTATTACCATCATAATTATTATTATTATTTGCCATGTGTTCTTGATCTTCTTCTCGTTTGTTCCCCTCTTTCCATATGTTTTCTTCCTTGGTTTTGTGAAGTTTTCTTAGAACTTGGATATGTCCTGAATTTTTGGCTGAACTCTGGACCAAAATCCAAGCATAGATTTTAACTTTTCAATGTATGATGTGCAGGTACTTTTAATGTTTCATTATATGGAGACTTGTTAGGAACATTTTTCTGCAACCACTTGTTTGTTGATGCAGTTGATCCTATCCAACAGGTTTAGTGTCAAGTTATAGTCTAATTTGGTTTAGTTTTCCCAGGTTCATATTATCTTCTTTTTTCTGTGTAGTCTTTGTAGTTGTTTTTTTTAATGCCAAAAAATGCTAATTATTTTTGTATGTTTCAAATTTTTTTTATTACAGATTGAAGCAACAAGCAAGATTTGACGTTCGCATTTGAAGATTGTTTAGTCGGAGCTTTTCACTTTTCTTTTTCTTAGCTTTCTAACATTTGTGGTTCAAATAAACTTTCTATTGTATTGATTTCTATTAGAACATAAAAACTTGTTTTGTTGCATTTTATCACTGTTCTAAATCATTGCTTATTGTTTTGTTTTAAGAATGATTGTATCATCTTATTGCAATTTAGTAATATGACTTTTTTTCGGATATTATAGATTGTTGGTTCTACAATTAATATCAAATATTGAAAAAGATTTATTGTAATTTGTTGATATTAGTATTTTTTTTTTCATGTTAGTTTTAAATTGCCAACGGTCAAAAACTGTCGCTACATATACTTTACGCCAGTGGTTTTCTTGTAGTTTTAACGACGGTTTAATAACTGTCGCTAGAGATCATTTTCTCCAGCGGTTAGTAAAACTGCTGGGAAAAGGTTATACCAGCATAGTATATTGTAGCGGTCGTCTAGACTTTTACCAGCACTTTTAGAACCGCTGGAGCAAGTATTACCAGCGGTTTTTGTAATCTATACCAGCACTTTTGGCTGCTGGTGTACACCTATTTTTTTGTAGTGAGTGAAGGTAATCTCACCACTCTATCTAAAAAGGTGATAAGATTCATAAATACAACTATTAGCTTTAAATTACCAAATTGAAAAAATGTAAGTGCAACAGTTGCAATTACACAAAACCAAACAAACAATATATATAATTACAACTACATGCTTTAACTGCACTGCATTTACAACTACGTACATCCAACCAAACGGCCCCTAGGAGGTAGCTTACTCTAGTTTTTGAGAAACGTTTTTGTGGCCAAAAGTGAATTTTGGCTAAAAATTATTTGATAACATGATTTGTCTACTGTGATTAGGAGAACTGAAATCAGAAAATTAATTTTAAAGACCTAAAATTAGAAGCAACTCAAAATCGCTTCTCAAAATTGATTCTCACACAAACAATTTCGACCTATTAATAATTTTAAAAATAATTCAAACTGCCTCTAAACAATCCATGCAAATTCTCGCCCATCTCATTATTGTTATTTTCTTCCCTCTACTAGCTCTTCAACCAACAGTAAAACTCTTTCCTCTCCAACAGTTAACTCGATCCCCTCTCTCTCGATCCCCCCCGTGCCCGTTCGCGATACCTACAATGCTGCTTCCGAACGGATTCGGCCGAATCCAGTCTGTTTGAGTCCTGCCCGGACAGGGAGGTATCGGCCGAAGCTGGCTAGCTTGTTTCGAGCCTGATGCCTGATCCGGACGGTTCCAGCATATTCCTACACGGCCAATTTTGGGCAAATCCAATCGTCGACTCCGGCAGGTTCTGGTTGGATCCGACCTAATTAGTTCGATAGGTTTTCTTCCAATGTAATTTTGTTTATAGTCCCTATTATTTAATTAATTGTGTAAATTTTTGTTCATAATGCTGGTAATTTCAATGGATATGTACATATTCGTTTTTTCTGTGAAAATGCTGGAAATTCATAATGCTGATAATTCCAAGTACTATATATACAAATAGTTGTCGGTACTTTAAGATTTATTAACAAATTTTATCATCTACTTTTTTAAAAAAGATAAATAGCAAAAAATTAACTTAATAGTACGTTTTAAATTTATTAGCTAAGTAATATTTGTATTACGCATCAGGAATGATCATTTAAGAAAATATAAATTTGTCAAACGACTTTACAGAATCACTTCAAAAGACTTACTTTTTTTTACCAAACTCAATTAAACACTATACAAATTTAAGCAGAAATTACTTCTTCAAAATAAAATCAATTATGTAGAAATAACTTATCCAACAGTTCGGCCAAACATACTCTAAATTTTAAGAAAAATGTTAGGTATACATACAAAAGGGTATGTATGTATATATATGATTTATATTCGATCATTCTAGGGTATAAAAAAACTCTTTGGATTTTTAATATTTAGAAAAAAGGGTAAAAACAATGGTCTCTAGATGAATGGATGTATTATGTGCATCTCATTTTTGTAAATTGTATTGCTCAAATTTCGAGTTGGAAAAATAAAGATTTTAAAAAGACAGGTGATAAATTTGAAAAATTGATATTTATAAAAATATTTATATTTTAGTTCTTTTTTATTAATTTTCTTTTGTTTTTTTTTTCTCTTTCATTATTAATTTTGGCACTGTGTGGGACATTGTTAATTACTATGTTTTAGAGAAGTTCTTAGAGAAGTTCTGTTACTAGCAAATTTAAGTTACTACAGATTAAAAGATAAAAATAATTAATATTGACGGCCGAAAGTACGTAATTTAATTTTTTTTTTTTTTTTTAACTTTCTGTAAAATAAACATGTGGTTAAAACCTTGTGTGTCCAAATAACCTTGTATGTATGATCTCACAAGGGGGATAAAAGCCCCGAGAATCGAAATAGTAGGACAGCTAAGTGAATAGTTCGGAGGGTAAAAATTAGTTGGTGTTGAATAGTTGTAGGTTGTTGTATTTGTGGGGTCAACCCTCATGCGTATGTATTCATGAGGAAAATTTACAGTATAACAACTACACAAATTTATTTATATTCAACTAACTATATATATTTCTCTTTTAAGAGACAAAATATAATAACAATAAAAATATATTTTTTAAAACAAATATAATAAAATGAATTAATTTTAAATGAGGAGCAATTCGATTTGTTGAAGACCGTACAACAGCCTGTGAGGCTATCACTTTTTAGATATTTTGGTATGCATGACCCTACCCCGCAGAGTCATCATCACAAACAAGCGCATATCCATCAGAATTAAGCACTAGCACCATCACCATACTTGTTTTATGTTGTGTCAGAAGTTCTCAGATGCTCTGCTTTTTCTGTCTACGCTCTTTCCATTCTTGGTCCCGCCCCTTCCTAGTATTGCTTGCACCTTTTTGTGCTAAGATCCCTTCTCTTCTGCCACTTCGCTACCATTAAAAGCGCACCCACACACTCACTCTCTCTCTCTCTCTCTCTCTCTCTCTCTCTCTCTCTCTCTCTCTCTCTCTCTCTCTCTCTCTCTCTCTCCTCTCTGGGTGCTCCATAAAGTCTTATTTATTTCCACTAAATCCAAGCCATCTGTAGCTAGCACTATTTATTTTCCAGTTTGCTCTCCTCGCACTTGATGACAATCACAAGCGTCAATCGAAAAACGTCCCTTTTACCTCTCAATCCCATGCATGAGATACCATTGAATAGAGCCATCAGCTCCTTCCCTCCTGCAAAGGAAAACTAACCCAGCCATCCGTCGCTGATCACCCCCCCTCCTTTATTTCCTCTCCCCCCCCCCATCGGGCCTCTCCTCCTCCTTCCTTCTAGTAAGTACTACTCTCGACTCCTTGCACCGTAAGAGAGCAGAGAGCAGGGAGCGGTCGTTAATTAATTAATTACAGAAGAGATCAACAACGGAAATGATGGCGTCTCCTGCCGCCGCCGGTGTCGTCGACTCGCAAAGCTCGGGCGGCGAAGGCGGGCGCAAGAGCAACCCCACCGCCAACCCGCTGCGGCCGCCGGAGCAGGGTCTCAAGTGCCCACGGTGCGACTCGCCCAACACAAAGTTCTGCTACTACAACAACTACAGCCTCGCCCAGCCGCGCCACTTCTGCAAGACCTGCCGGCGGTACTGGACCAAAGGCGGCGCCCTTCGCAACGTGCCCGTCGGTGGGGGCTGCCGCAAGAACAAGAAGTCCAAATCCTCGTCTGCCGCCGCGGCCTCCTCGCGCCTTCCTGTCAGCTCCATCGATCCCATCACCGGAGTTTCCGACCCGGCTGGCGGCAGCCTCAAGTTCTTCGGTGGGCCATCTTCGCTGATCTCCGCGTCGGATTTCCAGCTCGGCGTGCTTCCTTTCTCCAGACTGCATTCTCCCGCAGCATCCGGGATGTTTGCTAGCGCCAACCAGCAGTACGTGGCCTTCGGAGACATGATCGCCCCATCACCTGCACCTGGTGATCGAATCTCTCATGCGGCCGCCACGAGTCACGCTAGCTCCATGGCGAGCTTCGCTAGCTTCCCGACGCCGGCCGGAGGATTCCCCGGTGAGATAGCTGCAGTCAACAGCAGCACGCGCAGCTCCATAGCTTCTTCTATCGAATCCTTGAGCTCCATAAACCAAGATCTGCACTGGAAGCTGCAGCAGCAGAGGTTGGCAATGTTCTTCGGAAGTGAAACCTACAAAGAGAGCGGCGCGTCCTCCTCTCTCCCAGGTCATTTCCTTGACGGCTCTTTTCACACGCTGGACGGCTCCAAATCACAAGCAGCCTCTGCAGCTGGGTGCAGTAGCGGGTCCAGAAAGGGCGGTTTCGGTGCAACTGATCATTCCGCCCCGGCGTGGTTGATTGATAGTTGTTACAACATTCCGTGCTCGGGTTCTGCCGCCGTGACTACTGCTATCACTACCGCCAATAACAACAACAACAACAACAACAACAACAACAACAACAACAACAGTAGCAGTAACGACGACAACAACAATCCGAGCAATTGGAATGGAATCCCAGCTGCTTGGAGTGACATGCCACAGTTCGCAGCTCTTCCGTAGGGGTGAAAATCATGTCCGAGAATTGAAAGAAAGAAATTATGTTCCTCGATTAATTTTCATTTCCATGAGTTCTTCGGCTCGTCGGAGTCTGTTTTGAAATATATAGACCAATGGAACATTAGGGTGGAATGGGAGGATATATTCCTTAAAAAGGTAACTGATGATGGGTGTCTGGATATTTTCTAGCGTTCGCTCTCCTTGGACTCTCATTCTTGTATGTCTTTTTCTACTCTCTCTTCTTTCTCCTCGGCTCCTTTTCAATTATTACATAAGTCCAAGAATATACAACAACCGGAACTCTCGCTGGAACAGCTTCTTACATGCCCTACTCACAACCGTTGATACGCTTTCCTTGTTTTTCTTCTTTCCTCTTTCTCCTTTTACTTTCTTACATGCGCTGTGAGGTCTAGCTAGGTTTCAAGTCTGTATCTGTATGTAGTCGATGAAGCGGGTTTTAAAATGGGCTACAATGAGTTGCTATATATATAATATATAGCTCTTCTTCATCAGCGTACGTCCACATACATACATGTAAATTCTCTTCTCTTCTTTGTCTTGTGGACCATTTTAGTTGATCACTCCGAAAGGTTAAATGGTATCGGTTACACCCTGACTTGAGGAACACAAGTCTTCTTTTCTCAAGCTCTGTAGAATAAAGTAAATTGACACAGTAAACCGCACCCTCTCTCTCTGTCTGTCTCTATGTTTCTCTCTTTCTCTCTCTAACATGTCACTTGCTGGTAGGGCACTTTCCATAACAGTTAGTTGCAGGGCGTAGGATGAGGTCGTAGCCTGGAAAAGTTGTTCCCTGAAAGAGCAATGAAGTGCAAAACGGTCAGCACGAGAATGAATGGCGACAGGAGAGAGAAAGTAAGAGAGAGAGAGAGAGAGAGAGAGAGAGAGAGAGGGAGTCTTGAGAGGAAAATTATAGAGGAAATTAATAGGATTAAGTATACACTACAAGAATATTATATATTGGTGGCGACTAATGTCGCCACCATATGTATAAAAAATTGCCACCTTTACAAAAGGTGGCGACTTTTAAAGTCGCCACAAGCTGCCACCAAAAGTGTTGCCACTAAATGAAATTGTGGCGAAGTATGAAAAATCGCCACCTTTTTGAAAATAACGTGGCGACATTTTATCGCCACCAAATATGACTTTTAGTGGCCATTATTTATCGCCACTTTATTAAAGATACCGTGGCGATATTTTGTTGCCACCAAATATAACTAATAGTGGCAACTATTAGTCGCCACCTTATTAAAGATAGCGTGGCGATATTTTGTCGCCATCAAATATGACTTTCGCCACCTTATTAAAGATAGCGTGGCGATATTTTGTCGCCATCAAATATGACTTTTTAGTGGCCCTTACTAGTCGCCACCTTTAATAGAGATAAGGTGGCAATACATTTTTGCCACCAAATATTTACCTTAAGTGGCAACCATCACAAGCCGCCACCTTAGTTGAAAATAAAGAGGCAATATTTTGTCGCCACCAATTATGCAATAAATGATCACCAATAATAAAAAGGTAATAAACTAATTATAAAAATATACAAATTTTATATTTTATAAACAACATATACAAAATAACAAACAAAATATTAAAGTAAACAAAATTATTCTTTTAACAACAATTTAAAAGACTAATTAACTTCGATCCACAATGACTTAAAAGCAAAATAATAGCAAAATCAATTTAAAGGCAATAGGGTATAATATTCGATATACTTCAACATTATTCATGACTCTCTAACTTTGAAAATAGAAAGTACTTAAAAACGATAAAAAAAAATGCTTGACTCCTATTTCAACAAATGACAATTCATTTCTGCAATAAACAAAAGAAAGAAAAGCAAATTATATAAATTAAACAATATACAACAAAAGTTGGAGTATTTTTTGCATATGAAGAAAAATCGTTTCCACTATGCTATATATTTGAAATCAAATTATAGGTCATCTTGATGCTATTGTTTGCTGGGTTAATGTGACATCACCTTTTCAACACTCGACGAGAATTATGAAGGGAACTTCATAATTTCTTTGTTAGTAAAAGTTTGAGGCAAAGGATACTTTAGAGTAGGTGAGTTGTGTGTTGTATCCTGCATGTATGCATGGGGTTTTACATACGGACTAGTGGAACAAAAAGAGTTTATGTCTCAGATTACCATTAGACACAAGTTCATGAGTGGATGTGCTAACAGGAGTGCTAAGGATTAATAGTTTGGTTATCTATGGTAAAGAGTAATAAAAATCAAGTGCCTAGACATCTATTGCAAGACATTTTGGGCATGTTTATATTGGTGGATTAGAGTATTCCATTATATAATGTCATGCGGCCTATTGATCCAATTAAATAAATGAGAAACACCCTTACAAATATGAGAAGGTTGTTGCTTGGATTGGTTCTTTAGATAAGAGAAACTTAAAAAGACCCTGTGTGTCACAAAAGAAAATCGATTCATTGTGATATTGAGATCGTAATTTGACTTGAATGCTAGAGAATTACAACTAAATCGTCAAGAAAACTCAGTAGATTTTCATCCCAAGATGACACACATTCTTTGTGAGTTACAACAACACAAAGCCACGCACAAAGTAAACATTACATTAAAGTAAAACAAAGCCTACTAAAACACCAGCATTCGAGATATATATAAAAAAGAAAAAGCACGAAATTGAAAAAGAGAAACTAAACATTAGTTAATAGCAACATTATGTTTTTCCATAGCTAGCCTCCATACGATTCCCTATTTTTAGGGCTTCAAACGTTAACGACCGCCCGAGTAAATGATACATGACATGACATGCTATACATTACGAAACCTAAGTATGAATTTGACATCCGCCTCTCTGTTTTCATGTTTCATTTAGGCCTTCATACGACTCCTTATTTTTATGACTTCAAATGTTAATGATTGCCCGAGTAAATGACACATATCATAGTGTGATAAAGCAGTCGAGAAATATGTTATAAGTGAATATGAAATAGCTTGATAAGATACACACTGAAATCTGAAGGTATGTAGAACTAAATGCCCATGATGTTTTCTAGAGGATTTATCTTTACTAATATAACCGGTTGCTGGAATAGAATGGCATTCCAACCTTACAGCAGATTCAGATGACTATCATGACAACTTACAGCTAAAGAAGTGAAAGGAAATTTGAAATAGTTCATATGAAAGTAATCAGAAACTTTTGGTCATAGCACATTATCAAACAACTAAATATAGTGGTGTCTATACCCATATTAGACTTTATGATCATAAATGCATAGCTAAAAGAATAGAAGTGTGAAATGTAACAAACCTTCTTTTGGGTCCATCATCTCCCAAATGTATGTGTTGCAAGTTCAACATCAATCTGCTAAGCAAGAGATTAAAAGAGAATATCATGTAAACATCCAATTTTAGGGCCAAATGTCCAGAAATCATTACTCAGTATTAACTCTCAGTTTTTCTAATTCCAAATGAACAAGAGACAAGTAATAATTCTATTTTTGCGTAAAGCTAGAATAGAACAAAACTCCTGAACATAGGATATGATCTCATAGACAAATGAATCCAAATATAATAGATCATGAAGCACAAAGCATGATAATGGACAATTGAAGCTTAGATTCCAAAAACAAATCACTCATGAAAGGAGTTGAAAAGAAGAGATTGGCCAGTAAAATGATAAAAAGTTTCGGTGTAGCTTGTGTTAATCACAGAAAATCAATTATCACATCAAGTTTGATTTAATCCTCTACATCAAAAAACATGGAGCTCAGAAGGATTTGAGGGAGAAGATCAGAGTATTAAGCTTGCCAACAAAATGATCTCTCATGCTGTTTATGCTATTCTTACATCTGAATTATCGCAGCCATTAAGGGCTTAAATTGCTGTAAACACTCCAGGAACATTCATTCCTTTTTCATTGCATACACTATGCAAACAGTAAAAGAGGAGAAATTGGATTATTTGAAGACAGACGATAGAGAAACTCCAGGACATGCCCATATCATTCTGCTTTTGGTTCCCATTTCAATATCTTTCAACGGAAAGATCGATCAGTCGATCTGTGGCCAAGTCAAACAGCTTGTCCGACTAGCTTATAACTCATAATTAGATTGACCGTATTAAGGATTATCGCCATCAGGAATAAACAAGCTAATCAAATGAGATATACATGAGCCACCAGGGTCTCTTTGGCAATCGATTCTAACTAAGAACATTGACTTTATCATACGTGTCAAAGAAACAAATAAAATGCAAACCTTGCAAAGTCATAAACTTCTTGGCAAGGTTGTCTAGGAGCTAGTTGAGGCCCTCTCCCCTATTTGTGAACCTACAACCGGTTAAAATAGAGATTTAGATAGTCGATAAATAAAACTTAAATTCAATTGACTAATATAAGCAATAGTGTATTTATACTAATAGGATAGCCATCTCGATGTTGATGATGTAGAATGCACATTAGGTCCAGAATATGCGCCATGATCATTTGCAATTGAGCTTGAAATTCTCGCACAAATTTCTCGAACGCATTTCTAAGCGTATCCGCCGCTCCTCTCCTCTCGCCTCTAATCGTAAGCGACATTCCCGCTCCTCTCGCTTCAAGCCTTAAACGTTGTTCGCGCTCCTTTCAAGCCTTAAACGTTGCTCTCGATTCTCCGCCTCTTGTTGTTGACGCTCTAATGCACCCCTCAAATCCTCAACCTCTCGCTGATAAGCCTCTCTAAATACTGCACCTCTACGCGAACTAGGATGAGGTCCACACCCTAATCCCCGAATATACCCTGAACGTGTCCCACAAGCTTTAGACATTTGCTCCTCAGGGGTTAGTAGAGGTCCCCCGCTTTGCAAATCGCTTATTTTCAATAGCCTCAAGTATCCCCTATATTAATTATAATGTATTTAGTATCAAGATAAATATAAGCTAGGTAAGCAAGTAAAAACATTAGTATAATCACCATAACATCTTTTGATTGACCATTCATCCAATCTCCATTATGTCGTAAATGCGTCGCTTTCCAATAGTCTGTCATTTTTGGCTCCGCTTGAGTCACGGGGTCCCTCTATCAAAAAGTATATGATTAGTCAAAAAATAGCATAACGAATTAGATAAATAAAATGATTAATAAAAGCAACAAATCATACCATATTATATCTAATCCTAACAAATGATGTTCTACCCTTGATGGTAGAATTCCCTTGATTGGCTTGTTGTTTTTATTACGAGTTGATAGATACTACAAAGAAGCATACAGTACTGGTCAAAAGTATAATATAATTGCAATTATATTGAAATTTTGAGATCTACCTTAAACTCCTCCGAACCGAAATATTTGACCAAATATCTCCAATCATTATCTGTAACATTTTCTGGAACCTTATTTACCCTTTCTTCGTCACTGTTAAAACGTAAATAATATCGATGCACGATGTCGCCATTCTCTCGTACATCTTCTTGAGGTGGTCCAACACATTCGCTTTTTCTCCCCGTATGCCATCAAACTTTCCTGTTTCACATTTTGATGTTATAAAAAGTAAGAATTTGTATAATAAAAACTTGAATAAGACACAACTAATATTAACTTGTGATAGTTTTACATACAAGTAAATCATCAAACATCTTTTGCTTTATATGATTTGGCACCTCCTTCCATCTTTTATTTGATAATACTGCGTACTGCCGAAGAACTACTCCCATTTCAGTTATAAAAGGTACAACATCACCTGCCACTGCTCTTCTTAAGTCACTGTCGATCGTTACTGCACTCTTTTCTCCCGGCTTAAACTTTTTAAACCACTTAACATTTTTAGTCACCCGACCCTTCTTCCTCACTATAGTAGAATCTATAAAAATTTAATGAAGAATACAAACAAATAAATCAATTGGCAAATTATTTCTTTAATAGAATCAGAAACACTGAATTGAAACTTTCAGAACTAAAAGTGCTTAGACATTTTGACATGAAGAAATCTATACCAGTAAGCATATGTTATTCAACATATTGATGCATGCAAACTTATTTTTTATGTGCAGGACTATAAGAAGGGAGAGAGTGCAAGGAGAATGCCAAAATATTGGCACTTGTTTCATACACAAATGCAACTTCACTTGTTCTTTAGATATAAACTGAAAAAAATACATCAAGATACATAAATATATATACACACCATGCTTAAAAAATAGTCCTATTTATGAGCTATAGTATAGCTAAATCTCTTAATTCGATTTCTATTGGATATATCTGCGGGTTGATTCAACATAGTATTGGAATATATAAACGAATTAGTTAGCTAGGAATTAATGTTAGTTAAATCAAAATGCGATTATCTTACCTACTGTATCAGGAAGGGATGAAGGTAAATCAGACCCAATTGAAGACGTCCCAACATGACTTGGTGTTGTCGTTGCCCATGACGAAGAGGCGCTTGAACCCACCGTAGTACGTAATGTCGAAGCTCTCACCATCACCTTGAAGAAATAAAAATACAATATATTATTCCAACCATAATTGATATGTTAAGTATCAACAAGCAATATACTTCAAATTAGAAATGAAAGACAAAAGTATCTTATAAAAATACTAAGCTAACTTATGAAATTACTAAACTAACCTTCATAAAGAGATTAAAACAATAAATCACGTAGCTAGAGCTAATTTTATAAGTTATATATATATATTACAAAGAGACCAACCTTGAGCATATCTCTTATTAGTAGCATCAGTTCATATCATTGTCGACGAACAAACTAATGTCTAACTCGGTAGCATCTATAGTACTCCCTTCTGCATCATTTCTTGCCCAATTAAGTTCATCGTCATCATCCTCAATATTTGTGAACCCACAAGAAGTCCCAATTCTATCATTTTCTTGAATAGCCTCCAATATTGGACTATTTTGATCACCAGCCATACCTCGCTCCTCCACAGGAATATCATACAAATCACGTGGTTTTATCTTTATCACAAAATGCCATTTTGGATTGTTAATGTCCTCCACGTAGTAAACTTGTTGTGCTTGTGATGCCAACACATAGGGATCAGTCGCATTGGTGGATAACTCGCGTTCAATATTCACAGCAAAAAAACCATGATCGTCTTCTTTATAACCTCGGCCACTTGTGTACACATCCCACCAATGGCACTTAAATAAGACTACTTTATTGGATCCTTGATATTGAAGTTCAATTATATCAAGAAGTTTTCCAAAAAAGTCTCTACTATAATAACCATCATCCCCCTGTACGCATACTCCACTATTCTGAATCTTTAATGTTTCTTCACGTTTTGTTGTATGAAATCTGAAGCCATTTATTAAATAACCAGAATAATGATATACTCGTCGGTCGGGTCCCCTTGCTAATTGTAGAAGCTCCATCGAGACCCTACTGTCTTTGTTATTATACATATTTGATACTTTTTCTTCGAACCATTCTAAAAATTGCTCTTCGTGTCTTGCATCAACATTTCTACTACTTTGACTTTCAATCAATTCTCTATGTTCCTGTTCCAAATTTAAGATTTGTGTAGGTAAGATATACAAATGATTGTTATGAAATAAGTTTGTTTCAAACTATAGCATTAGGAAAAGAAAATTACCTTATAAAAGGCATAACTTCCACACAATTCTTCAACACGTACATGCTTGCCCGACTAAAATCACTTATGCTCATTTGTTCAAGCCTATGCTCACCTAGTGGCGACCCGCTTTGCTTAAAAATAGTTAAGGTCGATCTACTATATGCTGATTCACCTTCATAATTTCTTCCAACCTGGTTCAACCTTGTCTCGAACCCCTTCAAGTAACTAGAACAAAATGTAAGACATTCTTGCGCGATTACTCCTTCAGCTATCGATCCCTCGGGACGAGCTTTATTTCGAACATATGATTTTAACCTGCGAAAATCCCTGTTACAGAGATTATTGTTAATTTTGATTGTTCATTTTACCCAAATAAAAATAATATTTGGTTGTATAAGTTCACCTTTCAAATTGATACATCCATCGATAATGCACGGGACCCGCAATCTTCGCCTCACTAGCCAGGTGAATCGTCAAATGAACCATTATATCGAAAAATGAAGGAGGAAATATCTTTTCTAATTTACATAATGTAATGGCTATTGAGTGCTCAAGTCTTTTCAAATCCTCTATTTTCAATGACTTCGAGCATAACTCTCTAAAAAAGCACTTAACTCAATCAAAGCATCACAAACATCCTTTCTTAATAATCCACGGATGCCTAATGGGAGGTGGCGATGCAACATACAATGACAATCATGAGTTTTCATGTTTTGGAGCTTAGCATCATTTATGTTAACACATCTAGAAATATTTGAAGAAAATCCATCGGGTAGCTTCAAATGCTTCAGGAAGTTACAAAAACGTAGCCTCTCATGTTTAGACATAGTGTAGCATGCCACTGGAATTTTGTACTTATTTGCAATGCTAGCATCACTCTCATTAATAGGAATCGGGTGAAGCTCTTTCCTAATTCCTAGCTCCATTAAATCCATACGAGCATTCACATTATCCTTATTTTTACCATCAATAACCATTAATGTACCAATAATATTATCAAACAAATTCTTTTCAATATGCATGACATCCAAGTTGTGGCGAATTAGTAAAGACCGCCAGTATGGTAAATCAAAAAAAATACTATGCTTTCTCCAATTTAAAAAGCACTCATTTTTTTGTGCTCGTTTTCTCTTTTTAGATCCTTTTCCAAATATTACTTGCTGAAAATTTTTTGGAGTTACCCAACTCCTATGCTGTGAAAATGTTGGTGGGAATTGCCACCAAAGAAGCATCAGGCCTAAGAAGCACAGGCTGGATGCTTCTTCGGTGGTGGTTCCCATCACTATTTTATTTTATAACACCAGACACTACAAGAATTAATATTTTTAACGACCATATATTAACGACCGGAGTTAATTTTGGTCGTTAAAAATACACAAATCATTATTCCCGCCTAATGCGGCAAATTAGCTGGACCTTTAACGACCAACATTATTTTCGTCGTTTTAGATGATGTTAATCCCGTCGTTAATAGTATAGATTTGACGGTTTTTTTTTTTTTTCATTTACCGCAATTTTTCTTGCAACCTTTCGCACGCAACCTCTTGACTCACTCCATTCACGGGGTCACCCCGCCCGCTTTCTTCTCTCTCTCTCACTCACTCTCTCTCTGGCACCCCTCCCAAACCCTTTGCTCCTGTTCACCTTCCGCCATTTCCCTCTTTTCCATTCACAGTGTCACCCCCATCTCTCTCTCTGTTACTTTCTCTCTCTCTCTCTCTCTCTCTCTCTCACACCCCCTCCCCAAACCCTTTCCTCCTCTTCACCTTCCCCCTTCTCCTCCTTTCCCCAAAGTAATCCCGCACCCTACGCGCTCGCGAGCGACGGCGCATATGACCATATGGTTTTCTCAAAACTCCGAATGCTTCATTAGATAATTTTTAGCAGGTTTGTTTTTTCCAGTTTGTTAAATCTATCTTCAAACTTGAGGCTCGTCAGCTGGAATGTTAATTGTTGAAGTTTGAGAAGTGTTGATATCATAGTTGTTAATATTTGAATATTGATACTTTAAACTATGCAAGATGCAGGCCTATTGGTGTTAATTTAACCCTATACTCAATTCGATTACCGGAAATAACCCAAATTAAAGCACTTGAAAGTTGAGACTGTGCCAATCGTAAAGTAGAAAAAAAAGTTGAGAACTTCCCTTCAGAAATAGCCTAGGGATCTCCTTACATTTTATCTTTTTTTTTTTAATGGCTGTGTGATATGTGCAGTTTCATAAATTCGAGTCTAAATTGGCACTCTTTGCGGATCTTGAAAACAGAATCCTGAGAATAAGGGAACAACCAGAAAGAACTAAACAGAGACTTCTTCGCGAATGCTCACAAATTCATTATATGTGGTCGCTCAAAAACCACCTGCTATGAGAAGGCCATGAAGTATGCCTATTTTCTAAGCACATTGAAGCTCAGCACTTTGTAAAGTATTGCTGATGATATCATATTGCTCACATAGTAAGTAGTTCTTAATCTCACGATTTGGTTGATAAAATATTCGGATAGCTAACTCTTGCTTTTTACTTGACTAATGCACTAAAATGTTCTTATTGTTAGTTTGAAGGATTCTTGTTTTGCTCCTTGTACATGACTCAAGCAAATTCACCGAGCTAGAATGTTGTTTTACAGGGTAAGCCATTTCGCCATGTATTCCTTATTAATGAAAATCCATTTAGGCCCCATGAGCTCTATTTTAGTAAGAACTGACAGTAAATTGATGTCTTTTAAGTGGTGTCCTTGTTTTTCATAATAGATATTTAGTCATTTTAATGTCTTAGATCTGACAACAGTAGATTAAAGCTTTGGACTATAGATCAACCAATAATCATTTGATGCCTCATTGGTACATGATATCAGCAATTAAGGTATTGCAAAAGTAAAGTGGATTTCATTATATTTCAGGTGAACATCGTTGATGTCAAGTTAATTTGCACTATTAATTGGGAGCAATTACTGAACATCTTTGATAATTTGCACTATAATTTTATTGTGTTTTGGCCTTAAGATTACCAAGTAATCGGGGAAAAAAGAAATTTTCTATATTAAAAAAAATTAGATATCTAAATTTCCATTATAGAATCATTTGCTTGCTCACATTTAACTAATAGGTGCTTGGTTGTTTTTCTTTCAGTGCCCTCAATGTTGCGGATCAGGACATGATGCTGCCTCAACGAGCAGGTACAGTGATCTCACTGTTTAGATGGTTTATAGCATTGTTCTTTAGTTGTTTTATTTGCATTTATGTAAAGTTCTTCAATAAGATTCATACAAAAATCTGATCTCACTAATATTTTTTTAATTTTAAATTCAACCCCCTCAATCTAACACAAATCCTATTTCTCTGGTATGTCTCACTAGTGTTGTAGTTGTTTGAACAAGTACTCAAAATGTTCCATAAAACTTGTTATTTTAGCAATATCGATCCACTAATTAAATATTAAGGGAAAATCCAACTAGTAGTTCCTGAACTTTTAGTCAAGTTCCATTTTGGTATTCCACAACTGAAACATTTGGAAACATATATTTCACTTTTACTGTTAAAATTATTGCATGAACTTAATCCATCCATATCTTTGGCTTTGTTTCTCTGCCCAAAGCTGATTTTTAGAATGAAAATGACTTTCAATTGAATTGAAGTTTAAGTAAAAATTATTCTTTCATTGCTGTTTGTTTGATGTTTTGGAACTAGATCTCTCCCATTTTTTGTATTTGTTTCACCGAAAATTTTCATTTTGATGTGTTATATTTGGTTTAGATTTGTAGTTCCCTAAATTAGAGTTAAATCCTAATCTAATTGGGATTGAATATAATTTGGCATTTATGGATTATACCTAGGAGTGTAATTCGAATTGAATTAGAATTAAACTCTAGTTAGGAGATATGTATTGTATATTGCTACGTCCAAGTTAATGACGCCGCGATCAAAATTAAGAAGTCATCCATTAATTAAGTCTACGTTGCTTGGTGGTCCGTACGGTGGGATCTCTGTGTGAAGCCATGCCTAATTAAGCTCTTAATTAAGTTCAAGTCCTCCATGTTTCTTTTGGGTTGGTGGTCATGTTGCGGCGGCTCTAATTAATTCATGCATGTTAATTTTCTGTTCCTTGTGAGCTACAGCTGCAATTTTGCAGTCCTTCCAACTACAGCAGCAGTGGGATCTATCTTCCTCTATGGCACCTCCAAGCTTGCTGATGGCGTGTTTAGGTTTGATGGTTATGGCAAATTTTGACAAGGTCACGGTGAAGGAAAAAGTCTAAAGTGTAGTAGTAATTAATTAGATGGGATGACGTGGTATATTTTTCAACCAATCAAATTAATTTCTTCTATGGAGTTTACCACATGCTTTTTTATTATATTTTTTCATCACATGTAATAATGTAATTTTTAGTAATTTTACTTAAAAAAAAAGAAAGAATAGGGGCGATCAGTCGCAAGTCCTGTGACCACGTGCGAGTCACATGGCCGAATCGCCGAATATGGTGGCGAGGAGGTCACCACTGATATTCTATCTATATTTAAATGTCAGGTATCATTGTATATTGATGCAGAAATTGAGTATCTTATGGGAATTGATGAATCATTAGTTTTCCAACTTTAATTTCTTCTAGTGGAGTAATTGGAACTTCTTGCTGGTCTGAGCTACAATTCCAGCTGTATTGGCTCTATCATCTGCTGTTTATTAAGATATATTAACCTTAATATACCTTAATAAACATTGCATTTCATTAGTTTTGAGAGAATTGGGTTCTGAAGTCAAAATTGCATTTAGTTAACATTTTAGTGATTTTCACTTATAGTTCTGTAATTTATAGAATTGAGGTGAAGTTCAATTGGGATTTTCCTTTGTTTTGGATCTGGAAAGCTTTGGGAATTCCATTCCCAATTAGTAATAAGGTAGCCTAATTTCTCTCTTAGTCAATTTTTTTGTAGTGACATGAACCTACTTTATCACAGATATAGCATCTTTAAAAGCTAACAATACTCAAAGTAATTATAAATTCATCAACAGTAATATTAACAATAAATCAATTAACATAATTAACCTCAACGTAATTCCCCCTATTCTCAACAAAATCTACGGTAGCCAAAAAACACAAAACATGGACCACACATCAAAGCGCCCACAACAGATCCAATGAGATCAAACAAAACGAATAAGGATTGGAATCGAAGAAAACATGGAATTAGATGAAACCACGACCTCTTGATGTCCTTCTTTTGGGCGAGGGTCGATGAAGGGCTTGAGGCGAGAGGAAATTAGCGACGAGGAGCTTGTCGGCGAGGAGCTTGCCGGTGAGGAGTTCGCGTGACGAGCTCGCCGATGAGAGATCGTCAAGGAGGAGGGGAGAGGGCTTGTTGCCTATGTCGCCGACGAGGAGCTCGTCGGCGAGGAGCTTGTCGGCGAGGAGCTCGCCGGTGAGGAGTTCGCCGTGACGAGCTCGCCGACGAGAGATCGTCAAGGGGGAGAGGGAGAGGGCTTGTTGCCTATGTCGCCGACGAGGAGCTCGCCGGCGAGGAGGTCACTGGCGGGGAGATCGCCGGCGGGGAGATCGGCGTGACGCGCGAGCTCGCCTACGAGAGATCGGCAAGGAGGAGAGGAAAGGGTGGGAGCGGATCGGTTAGGTTAGAGGAAGTGGAGGGGGTGAGCCGAGGAGGGTGAGTGAGGGAGTGGGTTTTTTTTAATTTTGTAAAAATTTAAATTAATAATTTTAAAAAATTAAATTAAAATATTAATTTAATTAATTTTAAAATTAAATTAAATATAAGAGGTCGGAGAGGCTGATGAGTTGAGGGAGTTAGGGTTTTTTAATTTTCTAAAAATTCAAATTAGTAATTTTAAAATTAAATTAAAATATTAATTTAATTTAATTTAAAAATTAAATTAAATTTAAGAAGTTAGGGGAGAGGCCAGATGAGCTGAGAGTGAGGGTTTTTTTAATTTTCTAAAAATTCAAATTATTAATTTTAAAAATAAATTAAAATATTAATTTAATTCAATTTAAAAATTAAATTAAATTTTATTAATTTGTGTCAAATTTTTTTATTATCATTATAGCTAACAAAACAATGGCGATTTATTTTATCGCCACCATAAAATAGTCATTTAGTGGTGAAGCGAGTATCGCCACTTTAAGTTAATTAATCGGTGGCGATTTTTTGATCGCCACCATAAATAAGAAAATAGTGGCGATAAAATAGTAATTTAGTGGTAAAAATACTATCGCCACTTTAAGTTAATTAATCGGTGGCGATTTTTTTTTATCGCCACCATAAATAAGAAAATAGTGGCAACAAAATAGTAATTTAGTGGTAAAAATACTATCGCCACTTTAAGTTAATTAATTGGTGGCAATCGCCACTTTAAGTTAACAAATCAGTGGCGACTTTTTTAATCGCCACCATAGGTAGCTATATAGTGGCGATAAATTTTATCGCCATCTTATTTTTGCCACCAATACTATATTTTCTTGTAGTGATATCAGAACCAATACCAATTTTCGCTTGTCTGTAGATACGTATTTAAACTTGAATAATCATTTAATTTTTCAAAATAATGCTACTAACTACATATGATTATTTTTTCTTAATATAACGTGACTAATATATATGTTGGCTTAAATAAGCCAGCATCCTGCCTTGTGGTAGGGGGCCGTGTTGGGCCGAGTCATGTTCGAAATGGCGTGAGACTGGGTGGGACGAGTCATATTCGAAGTGGCGTAAGGTTGGTTGGTCCGAGTCACAATCGATACTTGTGGGCGCTGTAAGGCGAGCCACAATCGAGACTCGTGGGCGTTGTATCTGTACGCTTTAAGTGAAACAGATGCGTATTTCTAATAGTTTGAGCTTTTGGGATTAATGGTTAGCGCCAATGATCCGACAAGTGATATCAGAGACATAAGTCACGGGTTCGATTCCCACATGCGGCAAGTGTGTGCAGGTGCTGGAGGGGGATTGTTGGCTTAAATGAGCCAGTATCCCTCCCTGTGGTGGGAGGCCATGTTGGGCCGAGTCATGGAGGGGGGATTGTTGGCTTAAATGAGCCAGTATCCCTCCCTGTGGCGGGAGGCCATGTTGGGCCGAGTCATGTTCAAAATGGCATGAGGCTGGGTGGGCCGAGTCATGTTCGAAGTGGCGTGAGGCTAGTTGGCTGAGCCGAGTCACAATCGAGACTCATAGGCGCTGTATCTGTATGCTTTAAGTGAATTGGTTGCATATTTCTAATAGCTCGAGCTTTTACAGCTCGAGCTTTTGGGATTAATGTTTAGAGCCAACGATCCGACATAATATTAGCTAAATGGTTAAATAATAACTTAGGACATATGCAGAAAAAATTGAAGGGTTTATTTGACATCAAAATTCAGTGATACAGTATGAAAATTAATTTTTAACATTTAAGTTTTATAAATTAAATATGGTCATTATTGCATATTTTACTCACAAAAGTGATTTTTGCCATTGAGAAAAATAATCTCTATCATTTGTATGAATTCTTTATTATTTTCTTGATTCGAAAAGTGACGCAGCCTAAGTCGCATTGAGAGAAAAGAACTGCATTAAGAGAAAAGAAGAATAAAGATGGAAAAAGTGTAACACACTGGACCATTGCAAATTGTGAAGTTTGAGTGTTTGATTTGAGTTTCGTGCCTTTCCACAGTTTCTGGAGGGTCGTAGATAGTATTCCGACCCATGGCTCACATCCAAAGAATTGAGGTTTGAAACTTAGCATCAAAATCCAAAAAGATTGGATTTTGGTTTGCTTTCGGGTTTGCCTATATAGGGCAGGGTACCGGTACTGCATCAAGCTGGTATCGGTACCCAGTGTATTTTTCTGCGCGGCAGAGGTTCGGGTTGGCTGGCAGCAAACTTAGTACCGGTACTCTTTCCCGATGGTACCGTGTCACGCCCCGAGCCCGCCTATTTGGTAGGTTTCGGGCACGCCGACAGACCGCCGAATGGACAGAGTTTTCCTTGTACGTCCAAGGCGTCGCAATCAATACAGTTATAAGAGGTTCCAAACAGGAACATATATCAATCAAGATTGCATAAGGAAGTATCAAAAACATAAATATTACTACTATTACAAGCATTCATCACAGTTTACATTTTACATTTACATTCAACTTCCTAATACAATCTAGTTATTACATCATTATTTACAAGTTTAATACATCTTGTTCTTTCTCTTTCTATACCCCTAGCTAGTCGACTGGAGTACTTCTATCTCCGGTCTCTGGGGTAGGGCGCTATCTACGGAGCTACGCTCTTGCCTCGCGCTGCTGCTGCGCCGCTCCCGTGTGCACCTAGTGTCACGCCCCGAGCCCGCCTATTTGGCCGGTTTCGGGCACGCCGACAGACCGCCGAACGGACAGAGTTTTCCCTGTAGGTCCAAGGCGTTGTAATCAACACAATTACAAGGGTTTCAAACATGAACACATTTCAATCAAGATTGCATAAGTATCAAAAATATAAATAAAACTACTTACTATTACAAGCATTCAACCAGTTTTCCATTTTACATTTAAATCCAACTTCCTGCTACAATCTAATTATTACAAATTTATTACAAGTTTGGTCTTTCACTTTCTTCCTCTACCCCTAGGTTCTGCCAACTCGGGATATTGCTATCTTCAGTCTCTGGGTAGGGCGCTATCTACTGCGCCCTTGCCTCGCGCTGCTGTTGCGCCGCTCTCGTGTGCACCTGGAAAACACCCCAATACAACGTGGGGTGAGAACCAACTCCATGGTTCCCAGTGGGTACAGCCACCCAAGAGAAAAGCTCGACCAATAGATCCAAGGAGGCACTGCAAACATGTTAGTCCATAAACATCTACATATACAAATATATCAGGATGTTGCTATGCAACTAACAGGAAAGCATGCCTCAATATGCAATATGCAACTATCACATGATTCTTAGCTTTTCTTTATATTTTTGCTATTCTTTACATTAACGATTTCACTCTACCATTAGCTATTTATTAACATTAGTTATTTTTATTCTTTACACTGGGGCATTCTATGCTTACTAGCAAATCACTTCTAAAGTCATCTTTACCTTAGTTCACTATGCCACCCGACTCGGTCTTGAGTCCATCAATCTGCGGATAATCCGAGCACTGTCCAGCTCGAGGTGAAGGACGTCTCACAACCACCTCGGCTGTCCACAGCCCACCGCGCTCTATGACCTGGCCACCCGGCGGCGAAATCATCGCACACGCCACGACAGTGGTTCTCGTCAACCAGCGGTATGATCCACAACCCGGCTCAACCGGTATCGAACTCAGCTCGACTCACCCACCCGGCGGCGAAATCGTCGCACACGCCACGAACAGTGGTATAGCCCTGGACTGCAAAATCGTCGCACACGCCCGACACCCGTTTCGGTGTCCAATTCTCAGGATTCCGGAATTCGTTCCACATAGCTTGAGGGTTGGCTTTAATCCTCCAGAGTCGACCCACTTAGGTCCTTATCCTTTCATCCTAGATCCTCTTGACTCTAGGGCCACATTCTTTGTCATAATACCTAAGTTACTGTAACTCTAGGTTCAATGCCATCCTGATCCGACCTATGTTTACTAACACTAGGTCAGTTATCATTCTCGATCAACCTATGTCCTTGACCCTAGGTTCAATGCCACTTACCTAGATTCTCTTTGATTCTAGGTTTACTACAACCTATGTTCTTTACATTATGTTAGATGCCACTCGCCTAGGTCCATTTGACTCTAGGTTTACTACAACCTATGTTCTTTAACAATATGTTAGATGCCACTCGATCTATATGTATATTTATGTCAAATCGAGTATTCCACTACTGAGTTCTCTACTCAGTATGCTAAGCATGCATTCTTATAATATTTTATCTTCTAGCATTATGTATCATGCTATTATCATGCATTCTACTTAGCATTTAACACTATGTTATCAACATGCATTTCTACACTTGCATCATTCAACATGTATATGCATCAACTTGGGTTTATGTCTATCACGCCCCGGGGTCGGCAGGACCTTCCCCAAAGCGTGCCCAGACCCGCCATATGCCAACACAAACAAGGCGTCTAACTTAAAAACAGCGGAATTAAAACATACAATAGGCTAAAACTATAGGTATCAGAGCAACATACAGCTAGCCCTATCAACAAGTAGAGAGTAGGAAAACTATAAACATAAGGAGACTAACAACATAACCAAAAAGAATATAAGGTTAATACAACATTAGTCCCAAAAAGTGGTGGTCTCTCTAAATACGGGAACAACTCACAACCTCTCTAAAAGCAACAGAACTAGAGAAGTATCCACCTATCGATCAACCTCGCCGAGTGCCGCTAACCCGAAGCAACACCCTTGCCGCGATCCCTAACCTCCCCCGATGCGGAAGGCACTGAAAAGGAAACAGAAATAGGGGGCGTGAGAACTATAAATTATAGTTCCCAGTGGGCAATTACTGACCTGCACCATTGCACCACTAGGCCCAAAGAAAAGAGAGCAAGTAAGCGATATAATTAAACTTATAATTAAAGCATAAAGAGATGCTACAATAACCATGTTCCCAAAATTTAAATGTCATAAGTTCTCGTTCCAACATATATAAGATGATATGTTTTAACTATAACCAACGAGTATACTAACATGTAATTAAAGAATTACCAAGTATACTATAACTCCAAGTAAAGTCCACATAATCCAACTACTAAGTCCTATCTAGTAGTGATTGTTATTTAGTAAAGTTGAATGTCCAAGTTCAATTCTCTCTCTCTAGGATTTATCCATAGTAATCCAACTTGTGCCACCTAAGTACCGTGGTAGCCCAACATCCCCCGCAAGGAATGAGTCTGTCCCAACGGTCCCGTAGGTTTCTCAACACCGCACGCGCGAACGAATCGCGAAGGCCAACTCCGGAGTGCCGGCTTGTAGGGAGCGACCCTCACAAGCATGTGCGAAAGAGTACAAATGGCAACAAGTATAGTCAAGTCTCAAGTCCAAACCTCATGTCTCAACATGGAAATAGTAACTAGTAACCCTAAGGTCTAGTTCAATTATTCTCATGACACTAGATTCTCTATGTCAAGTTCATTCACGAGCCTAATGCCGCTTGATGACATTAGCTCACTATTCTACACCTTTGATGCCAAGCCAATATCGCTTAATGACAAGGGCTTTTCTCCTATGTCATGCATGGTTCTATGTTCTCAAACACATGTCAAACTAACTATAACAATTTAGTTCAAGTTCTCAAATAGAATGCTACCATCACTCAGCTCTCACAAGCATGCATCTCTACTATACAGAGGAAAATTGTACTATACATAACATATGTATCTTAAGCATTCTAAAATTCACACATAATATATGAAACATGAAAACACATGATTTCCCAATTAACCGTAAGCATATAAGCTCCAATGAGAAATTCTCATTGTGCTAGGTGAGGCCAAACCCACCGTCGCTCCAAGCGTCGCTCCGAACCGCTAACGAAGCTTCGATTCCTACTCCTAGTACCCTACAAAGTAAATCCTAGGAGTTACAACCTCTAAAGATGAACCATGTGTTCAATCTTTAAACTTCTATACAAAAAATAAGGAAAAACTCACCTTAGTGTAAGAATCCTTCTCCAATCCTCAAATGGAGTGTAAATCCCTTCCAAAGCAACCTAAATTAAGGTTCTAAACCAATCAATTGGACTCTAAAAGCCCTAGGTTGCAAACCCCCAAAATAAACCCTAATATGCCAAATCTAGGGTTTTATCTATAAAGAAGCAACCAAACTCAAATCTAGGGGAAGGAGATGAGTTGCTTACCTTCTAGGAGCTCCAAACAAGGCTCAAAACCCTCAAAGCTTGAAGATCTATCCTCCCTCAAGCTTCAAATCCAAGCTCCAAGCTTCACCCATGGTGGAAAATGCACCAAGAAGCAAAAAGGAGAAAAGATAGTGATTAATCTCTTTAAAAACCAACCCAATGCCCTAGAAACCAAGAGAGAAGTAGAGATGGCTCCTTACCTCTTTTCCTCAGTGATCCCAGCACAAAAGAACCCTAAGGGGTCGTGGGTGCTGTTATAAGAAGCAACAAAATGCCAAAAAGCCCCTACAGTTTCGGATTTTAAAGCGCAAGTTATCAGGTACAAATCCAGTTTGTACCGGTATAAACCCTGCGAAACAGCAAACCCGAGCCTCGGGTTTGCCCAGCTGCTCATCTATACCGGTATAAATCTCGTCTTGTACCGGTATAGCCATCATTTTGTACCGGTATAGACACTATTTTGTACCGGTACAAAGGCATAAAATTCCAACCCGAGAGCAACCTAAAATCCAGCTTTTTGGACTTTAGTGCTTGGAAATCATCCACTAACCTCGGTACTCGTGCCATGGGTCGGAACACAGTCAACGACCCTCCAGAAAATCTGGAAAAGCTCATATCTCACATCTAACACTCGAACCTTGCAATTTGCAAAAGTTCAGTGCATCACATTCACCCCTCCTAAAAAGGGGTTTCGTCCGCGAAACTCGATATTAAAGTCATACCTCATGACTCCATCAGAAAGAGATGGGGGTAGCGCTCTCGAAGCGCACTCACTAGCTCCCACGTGGCCTCTCGCTCCTCGTGGTTGCTCCAAAGGACCTTCACATAAGAAAGCTCCTTCCTCAACTTCTTCACCTCGCGAGCCAAGATCTTCACGGGTTGCCCTCGAAGCTCAAATCGTCCCTCAGCTCCGATGGTGTAGCATCCAAAACATGAGCTGGATCATGTATATACTTCAGAAGGACCGATACATGGAACATGTTGTGTACGCCCGATAGGTTCGGCGGTAGAGCAAGTCTATACGCTACCGGGCCCACATGCTCCAAAATCTCATACGGTCCAATGAAACAGGGGCTCATCTTACCCCGAACACCAAATCTCTTGACTTCTCTGGTCGGCGAGACTTTCAAAAAGACATGATCTCCAATCTGAAACTCCAAGTTTCGTCGACGCCTGTCAGCGTAACTCCTCTGCCTACTCTGGGCTGTCAACAACCGCTCCCTAGCAATGCGAACCTTGTTCTCTGCTTCCTAGAGCACAACTGGGCCTAAAGCCAAACTCTCACCAACTTCACTCCAATGAAGTGGTGATCTACATTTCCGTCCATAGAGTGCTTCAAATGGCGCCATCTTGATGCTCGCTTGATAACTATTGTTATAAGCAAACTCCATTGGTAGATCTGCGACCATCCTCCCCGGAAGTCGATCACGCAGCTCGAAGCATATCCTCGAGTGTCTCAGATAGTACGCTCCGATCGCCCGTCACTTAGAGGTGGAAAGATCTTGAAGTCCAGTCGAGTACCTAAGGCGTCCTGCAGACTCCTCCAAAAGTGTGACACAAAACGGGTGTCCCTGTCCGATACGATCGATGTAGGTACTCCGTGTAATCGCACAATCTCATCCAATATACCTGTGCGAGTCTCTCTCCAGTCCAAGTAGTATGGATAGGTATGAAATGTGCCGATTTCGTCAACCTATCCACGATCACCCATATAGCGTCATGCCCGGCTGTGAGCGAGGCAATCCCATCACGAAATCCATGGCGATCCTCTCTCACTTCCACACTGGAATCGGTAGGCTCTGCAATTTTTCCACGGGAATTCTATGCTCAGCCATCACTTGTTGGCAAGTTAGACAACGAGCTACAAACTCGCCAACATCCTTTTACATCCCGGGCCACCAGTAAAACAACTTCAAGTCTTCTCCGAGGAGTTCCTTCTCTGAATTGCGCTTGTTCGACAAGCTATTCAGTTGGTCATCACCAAAACCGAGTGCTCCCAAAGGCTGAATTCCAGTACTCACCTTCCTCGTCTAGGTCGAGGGCGAAACTTAGCTCTGCCTCAATTTATTCATACAATTGGAATTCCGTTATATAGCTCTCTAAGGCGGATCTAATAATACCGCTCGTAGCAAGAACCCGGGGTTCAAACCCGTTACCTGATCCATCAACACTCCATCGGGATGCTCACTAAAGAGATGTGATACAATATCTAACCGTTGGCTCTAATCCCAACAGTGCTTGCTCAGCTCAAAGTCAGATCTTGTCAAAAGATTGCACGACTGAGTGTAATTCCAATCCTTAATTAAGCATAGCGTCATTTCCACATGGCTATCCTTTTATACCTGCTTGGCATGAACAGTCCGGCAATCAAAATCCATAATAGTCATCTCTTCCGATTGTCGCGACACCTGACAAATCGTCCAAATTGGTTCTCCAGAAGTGGTTACTCGATTCACCAATCGGCATTGCACCCCAATGCCTCCACAGTAATCTCAACTCCACCACTGGGGTGGTACTCGCTGCTTCTCTTCTATATATATAGTCAAGAACCACAACCCACACGCATCCTCAATCTACTAAGGTCATTCCCTTAGTCTCAACTTGATGCCTCAAGTAAACTCTTCATAAGCTTACGCCGAGAGCTTATCTTCGGTAAAAGGTCTCATAGCACTAACTGCTCAAGCGCTCGAAACGAATCATTCGAAATTCTTCTCCACAATGCTTCCCTTAGCATCAGATACCTCAGGTATCCATAGTCACAAAGCTCAACTCAAGTGATAGAGAGGGTTCCATTTACAATTACTAGTAGCTCTCTATCAATGTCTCCATGAAGTGACTATCGACCAGAACGTCGATCTCAACCACTCTTCCACGAAGTCTCCATTGCAAGGAACTTAATTCCACATGCAACATCCGAACAAGGGAAAATCGACTTGGTACTTTCCTCACGAATTTTTCCAACAACTCGATCCAACAAAGGTGAGAGTTCACACTCCGCTCACCTCAAGAGTATGCTTCCGATTGATCCTTGCATCTTCATCTAATACCCGTGGCCATCTACGACCGGTTCCACCAATCCATCTAGAGGGCTTGGAATTATCATTCCGCAAGTCCCTAACTTTGGTGAAGTACTACAGGCTTCAGCAGCGTCATGCTAATCCCCATGATGTTCCAAATAAGTACCAACATTCGCTTGAGGTACAACCTCAAACTCCAACACAAAATGGTATTACTCCGATTGCAATACGATTCAATCGAGTACGCCAATACTCAAGGCTAATTGAAACGATCGACGAGCCTCTACAGCCGAGCGATTGTCCATTCGTGATTCATTTTAGATCACGATGGCCGACGTATAGTCGAAACGACCCTACAGGTCCTACCTCAATAGAGGGTGTTTCTCACGAAGCGAAACACGAAATGCAAAGATCTCCCTGCCACTTGAGCTCACGATTCGTGACTCCGTCAGGAGAGCATTAACAACTCTAAAGGTATCCTTCATTCTGAGGATTCTCGAACAACTGAAGGTAATGGCCAGTTAGGCCCCAAATCCTCTCCAATACTTACCTAGTTTTAGGAAAGGAAGATAGTCACCACAACCAGTGGAATAAATCCTCAACATGCACTATTTCGTGCATAAAATCCCAAGGCGAGTTAAATCAGCTCGCAAGTCCCAAGGTACCAAGTACCTCACAAACTCCACACCACGAAAACCAATCTATTTGTTGGCACGCAAAACCTTCTCGCAAGGTAGGGTGTTCGAAACGACACACCCGATCATCTGATCATCCTATAAACATCGAAGAATGATCAATGCTAGAAATCCTCGGGTTGGTTCACTACACACTTGGTGTATCCTTCGATCTCACGATCCCTCACGTGGCATTCCACGCCCTTGGGTCTAAGCTCGGACTACCGTTCTGACCAAAACTCTGCCCTACCCGAAGGTACCGGGCCGCTGTCACTCACAGCCAACCACGCCTGCCCAAAGGGCCCAGGCTCCGCAGTCTACAACTGGTCCAGGTACGGATCGTCCCCGAGCACCATCCGGCAGACAGTCGATCCAGGGATGCAACTAATGCAGTCGTCGTGAGATCCAAAAAGCATAGCAGAAAGCTACCCACAACCCGTAAACCAACCGTCTCAGTCAAAGGCTAATCCTCATCGCAAACAGCGAACCAACGTGATGCAATGTGCCGGCATCAACCAATGCACACTCGAAAGCCATAGTACGAACCAAAACACGTAGTCACTATCTCGACTGCCGTCGCCTCCTCAGTCTGAGCCGTATACACGCGGCCGCTCGGGGCCTGTTGTGACTCCTCCGACTGCCTCTAAACAGGTTGCCTCCTGGAGTGCGTCTGACTCACACCCTCGGCCATGGGCCTCTAGCCCAAATTCTTAGTCTAAGCCTTCTCGACGCTCTTGCACATACGCCACACCGCCTACCTCGACGAGCGCGCGGTTTACCACATCTTGGTACGTCTGGAGATTGGAAGGTCCGAAAGATCAACGGCTGAAGTCCACGCCATCTCGTACAACAACGGCGCACCAAGTGGGAGCCAAGGGGACTCCCTCTCGTACTCGGCCACAATCCGCTTCCCTTGGGGCATACCACACAGATACTGCTCCGACTTTCTCTTAACACTGTCAGTGAAGTAAAGCTTCAACAGGAGTTCCCCGAACCTCCTTCAAGTAGCCGCCACAATATCAGCATTGGTGTTATTCTGAATATCCAACCACCAGCTATAGACCACATCTTCCAGGTGGTGATCGGCAAGCCAACTCTGCCTCTCTCATCCACAATTGTGTCGTGGAAATAGTTCCTCCATCTGCATCGACCACTTCCCTACGATCCAGTGGTCGTCCTTCTCTCCATCGAGGTTCCTGGGATTACACCTCTCGAACTCGTTGGGCGATCCATGAGTCACTCTCGCTCTGCTCCCTCAACCATCACGGGAAAAACCGCCTGTTGCGGTAAGGGCCTTCCTAGGTGCTTCATTCACGCATCATGCATGCGCGCCGCGTTGACCTGCTGCTGAGCCGCCGTCGTCTGCTGAGCCGCCAAACCAGTGAGAGCCGCAAATAGGCACCTCACTCACGGACCTCATTGGATCCGGGGGTAGTGGATGTATCCACTTCCTCAAACGTTGCCGCGTCATCCGCTACAGCAAGCTTAGAGCGGGTCGTCGTCAAGACACCACAACATCATTAAAGCGCAAGTTAATAAAACCCACGCTATCGCAACCCCGCTCAACAATACCCAAATCATGCGAAAGTAGTGAAGTGTGCTTCACAACTAACTCCCGATGTTACGTTGTCGACCGCCAACGTAACCCTCCGCGAAGTTAGAAGCTATACACCTCGATTAAACTCTAACTTTTTAGAGTTGTAATAAAACCCAATCAGGTACTTTCGCTCACAAGTCAAATAGACCTCGTCTCTCACGAGCCTATTTCCTATAGTCCAACCAGCCTAAGGTTTGCTAGGTCCTCTAAGACGTTACCCTAGGCTCTGATACCAAATTAATCTGTCACGCCCCGGGGTCGGCAGGACCTTTCCCAAAGCGTGTCCAGACCCGCCATATGCCAACACAAACAAGGCGTCTAACTTAAAAACAGCGGAATTAAAACATACAATAGGCTAAAACTATAGGTATCAGAGCAACATACAGCTAGCCCTATCAATAAGTAGAGAGTAGGAAAACTATAAACATAAGGAGACTAACAACATAACCAAAAAGAACATAAGGTTAATACAACATTAGTCCCAAAAAGTGGTGGTCTCTCTAAATACGGGAACAACTCACAACCTCTCTAAAAGCAACAGAACTAGAGAAGTATCCACCTATCGATCAACCTCGCCGAGTGCCGCTAACCCGAAGCAACACCCTTGCCGCGATCCCTAACCTCCCCCGATGCGGAAGGCACTGAAAAGGAAACAGAAATAGGGGGCGTGAGAACTATAAATTATAGTTCCCAGTGGGCAATTACTGACCTGCACCATTGCACCACTAGGCCCAAAGAAAAGAGAGCAAGTAAGCGATATAATTAAACTTATAATTAAAGCATAAAGAGATGCTACAATAACCATGTTCCCAAAATTTAAATGTCATAAGTTCTCGTTCCAACATATATAAGATGATATGTTTTAACTATAACCAACGAGTATACTAACATGTAATTAAAGAATTACCATGTAACACCCCGAACTTCTAAAGTTATGAAGTCGCGAGGTATGTTGGCTTAGAAGGCCATAAGAATGGTTCCCGTGAAGTTTGGAAGCTTTCGGATGTTTTCGGTGCACTAGGTGCAAGAACGGAGCCCGAAAGGCTATCTTGGGCCACGAGCTAAATCCGACGCTTGCGCGGATGAGATAATGATGTGGACATGATCTAAATCATGTTTGGAGAGTCTCGGATCGATTTGAAACGAATCGGAGGTCGAACGGGTCAAAAGTGAGTTGAAACGGAGAAGAAACGGTGAAAAAGCCGAAAAATGGCTAAGTCCCGAAAATCCTGCTCTCGGGATCGGATCGGGAGGCCAGGACCGGTCCACCCTCGCGAAGTCGGTGAAAATTTGGCTAAGTCTGGAAAATGCCACGGGATCCGAATCCCAGTGGTGGTCCGGATCCCACGTGCGATGGGACTCTGGTGAAGACACTTGGGGTCCGGACCCCATACATGAGATCCGGACCCTGCAGCCCGAAAATGCCCAGTTTGGGCTGTTGCAATAGATGAAAAGTTGAGGGATTTATATGCAAAGTTGGCATGAGATGAGTGTATAGAGTGGATTAAACACTCTCTTTCTCTCTCTCACTCACTCAGCTCTCTCTCTCTCTCTCTCTCTCTCTGTTCGACAGCAAGAGGGGAAAAAGAGGAGAAAGAAGAAAAGAGAAGAAGAAGAAGAAGAATATGGAGATGATGAAGAAGATGAAGATGGAGGTCCCTTGGGCCATCTTCTTCCTCTCCTTTGTGCAAGAGGGCTTCTTGTAGAGGTAAGCCTTTGCTCCTCTCATGGTAGATCTTCTAGTAGAGGGTTTCTAAACCCTAGATCTAGAGTTTTGATCTTCTTGCAAGCTTTAGAACCTTGTAGAGACTTGGGAACTCATGGAAATCATGTGTTCTTCAAGGTGCTCTAATGGTGGATTTCTAGGGTTTGCTCTAAGCACCCTATGGATGGTTCTAGTGCTCTTAGATGAGTTCCTAGAGGTTAGACAAGCTCTCTATTGCTTATTCTAGGGATCAAATCGGTGGGATTGCATAAATGCCAACCTAGGGCTCCAAAATGGGGTTTTTGTAAATAGATGAGTTTGATCTCATTTGACCCCATAGAAACCTAATTGGGGGCCTAACGAACGCGTTGGCGCGCTCGGTTCGGTGATCCGACGAGCGAGTACAAAGATATTAATTATTTAATATATTCATACCAGATGTCCGCAGCACGCAAGATAGGACCCCTAAATTCATGAAAACGGAACTGGGGCAACTTAAAGGCGTGGGGCAACGGCACAAAGTCTCGGATTGCAATTCGGAGACCGTTTGGTTGGTCGTGCAAGAGTTCGAGCTAAACCGGGTCAAGAGTGCCGCGGGCGGCCGATTGTAAGTGTCGACGAGCAATCGGAGTGCAAATTGAGGTGACTTGTGTTTACCGAAGCGACTAGGTCGCCTGTATGTCTAAGAGTCATTTAACTCTTATTGACGCATGTTCAATACTGCATGATTAGAAATGCATGCTAGTGAGGTAAAGTAAAAATGCTAAGTAGATGCAAGTAAACAAATGAAATGCATGATAATAGCATAAAGTATAATGCTAGAAGAGTAAAAGAATGCATGCTTAGCATAGTGAACATTCGATGAGCATGACAATAGCATAATATAGAAATGCTAGTGAACGAGTGAGCATGAACCTAGTGTTTAAAGAACCTAGTGGCTAAAGAATGCGAAAGAACGAGAATACTAAGTAAAGGCTTTGGTAGACATAAGAATGTCAAGTATAAGAGAGCAAAGTATAAGAATGCCAAATAAAGAATGTGAGTCATGGACTAAATACACATATAGATCGAGTGGCATCTAAGCTAGTGTAAAGAACATAAGTTATAGTAAACCTAGAGTCAAATGGACCTAGGAAATGACATCTAACCTAGTGTAATGAACATAGGTTCTAGCAACCTAGAGTCATGTGGATCTAGGTAAAGAACAGGGAACCTAGTGTCAAGGACATAGGTTGGTTAAAGATGATAATGGACCTAGTGTGAGTAAACATAGGTCGAGTTGGAATGACATTGAACCTAGAGTTAAGTCAACCTAGGTTATGTGACAAAGAATGAACCCTAGTGTCAAGTGGACCTAGGATGCAAAGAACAATGGACCTAGATAGGTCGACACTATAGGGTTAAGACCAACCCTTGAGTTATGTGAAATGGATTGAATCCCTAGGAATGAATCGCTAGTGCAACAGAGCCGATGAATGGCAAGCTGCGCAGTACGTGTGGTTCTCCTCGCCTGGCAGTGACTCTTCGGGTACGTGTGGTTCTCCTCGCCCGGTATGAGTCTGAGATTGGGGACGCAGGTACGTGTGGTTCTCCTCGCCCGTGGGTCCATTGAGCGACTTGTGGTCCGGGGTTGATGATAGTTCTCACCTGTGCGTGGACCTATAGTCGAGAGAATCTAAGGCTGAGGTGCATGTGAGACGTCCTTCGCCTCGAGCCTGACAGAGCGCGGAATATCCGCAAGCGATTGACTCAAGACCGAGTCGGGTGGCATAATGAGCTGAGGCCAAGTGACCTTAGATATGTTTGCTAAATAGCATAAGTGCCATGAGTATAGAGTAAAGACTGAAATTAGCTAAATCTTGTAGATAGCTAATAGTGGAATGAAAAAGCTAAAGTAAAGAATAGCAAGAACATAATGAAAAGCTAAGAATCAAGTGAAAGTTGCATATTGCATTTGTGAGGCAGGTTTTTATGTTAGTTGCAAGTTATATATCTATATATGTTTTTGGACTAACATATCTACAGTGCCTCCTTGGACCTATTGGTCGAGCTTTTCTCTTGGGTGACCGTACCCACGAGAACTATGGACAATAGTTCTCACCCCCGTGTTGCGTTTTGGGGGTACAGGTACACACGCGAGCGGCGCAGCATCAGCGCGAGGCAAGGGCGTAGCTCAGTAGATAGCGCCCTACCAGGAGACTGAGATAGAAGTACCCCAGTCGGCATAGCTAGGGGTATAGCAAGGGAGAGCAAGTTGTAATAAATTATAAACAAATTTGTATTAACTAGATTGTGTTAGGAAGTTTTAATATGAATGTAAAATGTAAAGATTGTAATCTGGGTTGAATGGATGTAATAGCAAGTAGCTGTTTTATGTTTATGATACTTCCTTATGCAATCTGATTGTGATATCTGTTCCTATTTGGAATCTCCTTGCAATTGTATTGATTGCGACGCCTTGAACATACAGGGGAAACTCTGTCCGTTCGGCGGTCTGTCGGCGCGCCCGAATCCGACCGAATTGGCGGGCTCGGGGCGTGACATACCAAGTATACTATAACTCCAAGTAAAGTCCACATAATCCAACTACTAAGTCCTATCTAGTAGTGATTGTTATTTAGTAAAGTTGAATGTCCAAGTTCAATTCTCTCTAGGATTTATCCATAGTAATCCAACTTGTGCCACCTAAGTACCGTGGTAGCTAGCCCAACATCCCCCGCAAGGAATGAGTCTGTCCCAACGGTCTCGTAGGTTTCTCAACACCGCACGCGCGAACGAATCGCGAAGGCCAACTCCGGAGTGCCGGCTTGTAGGGAGCGACCCTCACAAGCATGTGCGAAAGAGCACAAATGGCAACAAGTATAGTCAAGTCTCAAGTCCAAACCTCATTTCTCAACATGGAAATAGTAACTAGTAACCCTAAGGTCTAGTTCAATTATTCTCATGACACTAGATTCTCTATGTCAAGTTCATTCACGAGCCTAATGCCGCTTGATGATATTAGCTCACTATTCTACACCTTTGATGCCAAGCCAATGCCGCTTAATGACAAGGGCTTTTCTCCTATGTCATGCATGGTTCTATGTTCTCAAACACATGTCAAACTAACTATAACAATTTAGTTCAAGTTCTCAAATAGAATGCTACCACCACTCAGCTCTCACAAGCATGCATCTCTACTATATAGAGGAAAATTATACTATACATAACATATGTATCTTAAGCATTCTAAAATTCACACATAATATATGAAATATGAAAACACATGATTTCCCAATTAACCGTAAGCATATAAGCTCCAATGAGAATTTCTCATTGTGCTAGGTGAGGCCAAACCCACCGTCGCTCCAAGCGTCGCTCCGAACCGCTAACGAAGCTTCGATTCCTACTCCTAGTACCCTACAAAGTAAATCCTAGGAGTTACAACCTCAAAAGATGAACCATGTGTTCAATCTTTAAACTTCTATACAAAGAATAAGGAAAAACTCACCTTAGTGTAAGAATCCTTCTCCAATCCTCAAATGGAGTGTAAATCCCTTCCAAAGCAACCTAAATCAAGGTTCTAAACCAATCAATTGGACTCTAAAAGCCCTAGGTTGCAAACCCCCAAAATAAACCCTAATATGCCAAATCTAGGGTTTCATCTATAAAGAAGCAACCAAACTCAAATCTAGGGGAAGGAGATGAGTTGCTTACCTTCTAGAAGCTCCAAACAAGGCTCAAAACCCTCAAAGCTTGAAGATCTATCCTCCCTCAAGCTTCAAATCCAAGCTCCAAGCTTCACCCATGGTGGAAAATGCACCAAGAAGCAAAAAGGAGAAAAGAGAGTGATTAATCTCTTTAAAAACCAACCCAATGCCCTAGAAACCAAGAGAGAAGTAGAGAGGGCTCCTTACCTCTTTTCCTCAGTGATCCCAGCACAAAAGAACCCTAAGGGGTCGTGGGTGCTGTTATAAGAAGAAACAAAATGCAAAAGTGAGACAAATCCGCTTGTACCGATAAACCTCGGAACGCAAACCCGAGCCTCGGTTTGCTCACCGCTCATCTATACCGGTATAAATCTCGACTTGTACCGGTATAGCCATCATTTTGTACCGGTATAGACACTATTTTGTACCGGTACAAAGGCATAAAATTCCAACCCGAGAGCAACCTAAAATCCAGCTTTTTGGACTTTAGTGCTTGGAAATCATCCACTAACCTCGGTACTCGTGCCATGGGTCGGAACACAGTCAACGACCCTCCAGAAAATCTGGAAAAGCTCAGATCTCACATCTAACACTCGAACCTTGCAATTTGCAAAAGTTCAGTGCGTCACAATGTCACTCTCAGACATACAGGCGACCTAGTCGCTTTGGTAAACACAACCCACCTCGGCTTTGCTTTCCGATTGCTCGTCGACACTTGCAATCCGCCGCTCGCGGCACTCGTGACCCGGTTTGGCCCGAACCCTCGCGCGACCAACCGAACGGTCACCAACTCCCGATCCGAAGATTCCCCGCGTTATCCCACGACTTCACGATGCCCCGAATCCGATCTCACGATTTTTGGGCTTCTATTTCGCGTACTGCGGCTATCTTTTAAAAATATATTACTTTATCAATAACTCTGCACACGCTTGTCGGATCACCGAACCGAGCTCACCAACGCGTTCGTTACACCCTCAATTAGGTTTATATGGGGTCAAATGAGATCAATCTCATATATTTACAAAAACCCTCTTTTAGATGCCCTAGATGCCATTATTGCTAAATACCTTAAATCGACCCAAGATCTAGGTAGCAATCACTTCATTGGCATACTAGGGTTCCAAAAATACCAACTCTAGGATTTAGAATCCACTACTTGGGGATCTACCATGAGAGGAGGTAAAAGCTTACCTCTCAAGCAACTCCAAGCTTGAGGGAAAGGAAGAAGATGACCATGGTGGCCTTCTCCTTGGTCTTCTCCTTCTTTCTCTTCCTTTTCCTTCTATTCTTTCTTCTCTTCTTTTTCTCCTTCTCTTTCTTTCAGTCAACAGAGAAGGAGGGAGTGAGAGAGATCTTGTAAGGTACCAGACTTCGGAAGTTATGAAGTTAGGAATGCCTTAGAGTGATTAAAGGCATTAAGTAAGCTAAAAATGCATTGGAAATGACCTGTACTAAAATTGGAGCGGAAATAGAAGATTTCAAATTTTCTGTGAGAAACGGGGCAGATAAATTAGCAGAAAATGCACAGTGTCGAAAAATTACAAAAACTGGAGGGTATGTCAGGATTATTATTATGAGGCTAGATCTAAAGTTTCATGCCATTCTGACACCCGAAATTGCCAAGAATTGGGCTGTTTTGAGAGGTTTAAGTGAAGGGGCGTTTTAGTAATTATCACCCCAAGAAGGCTATTTAGACTTGTCTACTCTCTTCCTCTCATTTCTTGCAGCCAAAGCAAGGGGGAAAGAGCCCTCTTTCTCTTTCTTGGCTGATAGAAGGAGAAGGAGAAAAAGAAAAAGAAAAAGGAGAGGAAGAAGGAGAAGTTGAGGATAAAGTCTTGGAGAGTGAGATTTCTCTCCCTTGGTCATGCTCTTCATCAAGAGAAGGATTTCTTGAGGTAGGCTTTGGGTTTTCTAAAGCATTAAATTCTAGGATTTTGTTATTTAGCCTTAGAATTGGATTTAGAGAACTCTAGAGTTCTAGCTGGTTGCTAGAAGTATGAATCTAGAGATCGTTGCGGCTATTTTTGCCGAAGTTGCGAGCTAGGGCTCCGAATGGAGTTTTTGCAAATGGTTAGGGTTTGAACTCGTTTAACCCTATCTTTGTGATGGTTTTAGGCTCACGAGTACCCCCGTGAAATCAGTTAGCGGTTCCGTCAAGTGAGCGCGGAGAAATCGAGCCGGGAGCCTAATTCGGCTCAAATTGCCGTAGAGTGCGGCGAAGCTTTCGGAAAGTCGGCGAAGCGCGCCGGTGGAGTCGACACGGTATTTGAAGGTGGGGGGTGTCCATCCCGGCACTGGCCGCTCCCTATGTCCGTATGTGTATATGTATATAGTATCGATCTAGTGTAAAATTGTCGAGAACAAGTAGGGTAAAGATAGTTCCTTTATTGCATGTGATTCTAGCTAGTGTAGCAAGATAGCTTGACACTAGGGTAGAATACATGAATAACGGCGAACAATGACATAGAAACCCTAGAGTGAGAATGACAACCTAGATCGAGTGGCATCTAGAGATGGATGACAATCTAGAGATGAATGGCAATCTAGAGATGTATGACAATCTAGTAATAAATGACAATCTAGATATGAATGACAATCTAGAGATGAATGACAACCTAGAGATGAATGACAATCTAGGGATGAATGACAACCTAGATCGAGTGGCATCTAGTAAACAAGAACATTGTCAAGAGCAGGTTGAACTAGTGTGTAGATGTACACTGTGCATATTGAGCTAGAGATGATAGCTTTGAGAGATTGCACTTCTAGTTGGCAGGGTGCATATTGAGCTAGAGAGGATAGCTTTGAGAGATTGCACTCCTAGTTGACAGGGTATTCTCAAGAGTGAGGATTGGATCATACTCACGTGTCTGTTCTGAGCTTGTGGAGGTCGCTCCTCACAAGCGTGCACTCCGGAGTGGTCACACGAGGGGCTAACGTACTTGCCCATGGACTAACGTACCTGTCCAGCAGACGGTCTCGGGTAGACGAGTGACCAGTACCTCTTACCCGGAGATTGAGTGAGTCGGGGCGAACCTTGAGGGTAAGCCAAGAGATTGAGCAAAGAGAAAGAATATGTTTCCTGTTAAACATAGTTAAGTGACAGTTTCCTTTATACTGTACTTAGTGTGATAGTTCTTTAAACTATATTGAGCATGCTGGTATATACTGTTGAGTATAGTAGAAATATCTGTAGCATGATTTACAGCTTTCCATATGAATATCTATCTGTGCATACCTATGCCCGTATGGACCTAGTGGGGAGATCGGTGGAGTCGGTGGCCGAGCCCACTGGGAACTAAGGAAGTTAGTTCTCACCCCACCACTATTACAGGGGCTAGCGAGAGTGTACCGGCAGAGGACCGAGGTTTGGGCACAGCGCCCTAGTAGCTAGCAGCTTCCATTACGCATTAGAGTACCCTCGTGTACATGTGAGCCCTATTGGTATTATGATGAAAAATGTATTCATTTGAGAGATGGAAAATTGTATTCATTGAGAGTTGAAACAGAAAGATGAAAAATGTAAATCTTTATGTGAATGTCGAGGGTGGATGTAATAGCTAGATGTTTCTCTCTTCATTTACTTGTATAGTATACTTGTATCTTGCTCTTACTTGTAAGCACTAGTGGTGCTTTGTTTGTTGTCATGTATGCATATTGAATTACTTCCTGGGAAATTCATGTACATGACTTGTTGTCAAGCCTTGGCGTGTAGCACATCGAAAATTCGACAATAAGATCGGGCTTTGGCAAAATTGACTAAAGTACGAAAATAAAATAGTTGGACATGTTCCAATTGCCATTCCAAACTTCTTGAAAAGGTTAAAAGATAGTCTAAAAGAGTTAAAAGGGTTTTGGCGTTGTTCAGCGCGAAGTCGAGTCGAAACGATGCGAAAAACATAAGTCTGGGCATTTTGTACCGGTACAGGCAAAGTTGCTGTACCGGTATAGCAACTTTGACCGAGAGGGAGGGCTCTCGGGTTTGTGAGGTTTTTGGTGTTTATACCGGTACAAACCATTTTTATACCGGTATAAATGCTGCGAAACCGAGAGGCAGCTCTCGGGTTTGCCTCTGGAGCATTTTATACCGGTACAAGACTGGATTTGTCACCGGTACAAATCTTCTTGAAACCGAGAGCGACTCTCGGGTTTGTCTCTGGAGCGTTTTATACCGGTACAAGACAGGCCTTGTACCGGTACAAAATGGGACTGACAGCAGTTTGTGAACTGCGCGAAATAAAAGAAGTTGAGGGGCTTTTTGGCTATTGTTACAACACAATAAGCTTTCCCACACCCCTCTCTCACAGCACACTCACCCTCTCTCATTTTCTTTCTTTTGTTCCCTTTCTCTCTCTAGAACTTCATCTCTAGAGCTTGGAGATCTTGGAGGAAAGGAAAAAGAAGGTGGGTTTGGAGCTCTTGGTGAGCTTGGAGCTCTCCAACAAGGAAGGATCTTAGTAGAGCTTGGTACAAGAGATGAGTTTCTACAAGTTTAACTCTAGGGTTTTGGTTTTCTCTTAGGTTTTGGGGGTTTCTAGCTTGTTGCTAGTGTTAGAAGCTTGAGAGAGCATAGAACACCATGAAACTCCATTTGAGCTCATGTGCTCTAATGGTGACTTCTTAGGGTTTGTTGTAAACCCCAAATAGATGGTTCTAATGGGTCAAGGATGGTTTTAGAGAGCTTCTAGGTTGATCTAAAGCTATGTTTTGCTTGTGGATGAGATCAAAACCCTAGGTTTGGTATAGGGCATTGTTGGAGCACCCAAAATTGGAGCTTTTGAACATAGGGGTTCTTGGGTCAAATTGACCTTGTAGAAACCTAATTGGGGGTATTCCCGACGCGTGGGACAACTCCGTTTAATTAAACGAAAATCCGATATAGGGGCTACTATGTAAAATGGCCTGATTAGGTTCACCTTTAAACTGCAGGTTTTTATCTAGGCCTCGGTAGGTCGTGAAACTTCTTGGGCATCCTCACAAAATTATTTTACGGTGGGGGGTGCATACCGGAATCATCGAATTCCCTTCTATGTCTGTTTTCACCTTTTGAGCATATTATGTATAGTATATTCATGCATGATAGGGTAGTTGGTGTTTATGCAAGTTGGTTGAACTTCAATTCATGTTCTAGAGAGAAATGAACTTAGAGATTGTAATGGAACCATAGAGGCATATGAACTAGAACCCTACTGTATGAATATGACAATGGACAATGAACTTAGCAAACAATGGTGAACTTGACATAGGGATGAGATTGGCATTGATATGACCTTAGTTAAACATATTTTAACTTAGTGACATTATGGCAAGAATGAGATACATGATTAGGTAGAAAACCTATCATTGACAATGGCATGGTAACTAGTGGCTATGAATCCTCAATGTGAGGATTAGATCGATACTACGACAAGTCTTGGCTTGAGGGAGGTCGCTCCTCCTCAAGCGGTGAGTTCGGAACAGGTCACCTGGGGATCGTGGCCCCGACGGACGGTCCCTCGGGTCTTGTAGGCTTAGAGACTCCCCGTTCAGTGAGGGATTTTGGGTCTTGAGTTTGTTGGGGTTAACTACGTTAACCGGCAAGATTGGGTAATGAGCCAAGTAAAGTAAAGTAAAGTAAAGTATGGTAAAGAGCATGCATGCAAACATATTTAAATTCGATTATCTATCTATCTGACTCTTTCTTGCAGACATAGTATTAGCTTATATAGTTTGGTTACTATTTCATCTTCGTTGAAATACTTATGCCTGGATAGACCTAATTGGTAAGTCGGCGGGGTCGGGTGCCGAACCCACTGGGAACTTCGTTGTAGTTCTCACACCACTAACCCCACAGGTCCTAGCACGAGCGGGGCGGCGGAGGACCGGGGCAAGGGGTCAGCGCCATAGCTAGTGGCCACCGGAGTCCTGCATCTAGTCATTTCCTTTTTTGGTTATACTTGTATCAACTTTATTTTGTTGAACTATAGATGTCAAGTTGTAAACAATTCAAGTAATTTTTGGGAGATGACAAATGTAAGAAGAAATGATGTATTGAATGCTTAAAGAAAGTAATAGACTAGTTTACTTGTATTTGGTTCAAATGTAATCAAGTTCATGTATGGTTTATATTCTAGCTTAGTGCTTACTCTTGTGTGTTGTTGCTTACCTTCGTGTAAGCCTTGTATAATTGCAAATTCTCTTTGATTTGTTAAATTGTACTTGTTGTTAGAGCCTTGGGCGGGCGGGGAAGGCCCTGTCCGTTCGCCGTCTGTTGACGTGGCCCGAACCCGCCCAAATAGGCGGGTTGCGGGGCGTGACAGATAAAGTGTTATCAGAGCTTAAACGGAAGTAAGAAAAGGTCTAGGATTGACTTAGGAACCATAGGATTGGAGACCTTAGGGACTTAGGAAACGTTTAACGTGGATTTGGTGAACGCGAAAGCTAGTGGATTGGGTTAACATTAAGACTTCTCTAGAAGGAATTAGAGATGAATACAAGTATTTATTTCTGCTTAAGGAACCTTGTGGGGCCGCCGACCACATGACACCTAGAGTGGGAAATAATTTACTTATTTGCTTTTGCTTAATTGGGTAGTTATTTTGGAACGTGTAAGAGTCACGTGTATTGAGTATTGATGTGTGTGCTACGTTTCGACGTGATGGCACCACGGGGACGCCTCCTAAGACGCGATCTGCGGCGGCACCACCTCTGGGGTGCCCGACGATCGGGATCGGCGAATACGCGAGCCGCAAGCCCAAGTAGCGGCGTTGGCGGGGCTATGAAACGGCGGGCGGAGCAACTTAGTAGGCTCCACGACTTGGTGGCCCAGCAGGCGGCGGCGGCGCCTGTGCCTCGGGACCCGACGCCACCTGTTGAGCCTGCGGCACCACCTCCAGTGGCGGCAGCGGTACCAGTGACAGTTGTACCACCGCCAGTTTCGGGTTCGTCGGCTTCAGATCACGACACCCCCGAGGCGGAGCGGGAACGGGCGGTAGCGGTGTTGACGGCTTTCAAGCGGTTAAAGCCACCGACCTTCAACGGGGGAGACAAGGACCCGTGGATGGTCGAGACGTGGTTGATCGCTATGCAATCCTTGTTCGAGGACTTCTATACCCTCGAGCGGGACAAGGTGCATCTGGCGGCCCATTGCTTCGAGGGGTCGGCGCGCCTTTGGTGGAGGCAAGTGAAGGAGGATCGTTCTTTGAACGACACCACTATGGCTTGGGAGACGTTTCGGGAGATGCTATTGATGGAGTATTTTCCCGAAAGCGATAAAAGAAAGATCGAGGACTTCCGCAAGCTAAGACAGGGGAGCCGCACAGTGCGCGAGTACGAGAGGGAGTTCACGCACATGATTCATTGTGTGCCGAGCTTGGTCCACGGCGACGGGGACCGGGCGAAGAAGTTCGGGCGTGGGTTGAGGCCGGATATTTTTAAGACGGTTGATTCTTTCCGGCTGACGACCTATGGAGAGGTTTTGGACCGCGCACTTTGGGTGGAGCGCGGCAATGCTATTGCGCGAGAGGAGCGCGAGGCTTTTGAGAGGGACAAGGACAGGGAGAAGTCCAAGAAGCGGGCATCGAGTGGGTCCGCGGGGCGATCGAGCTCTAAGCGGCCCCCTCGACCTCAGCGGTCACAGTGGCGCGGCAGTCGGAGTCAGACACAGAGTCAGACCTCCTACCCGTGTGTTATCTGCGGCGGGAACCACCGAGTTGTGACTTGCCCTCAGCGGGAGGGGCGATGTTTCGGTGTGGCCGGGCGGGCCACATTGGTCGCGAGTGTCCGGGCGGCTCATCTCCTGCACCCTCGGCGGCACACGGTACACTCCGCGACGATTGGCGGGACTGCCACCCGCTATGTCTGCTGGACGATCATCGGCACCTCGTCAGCAGGAAGCACCTCGAGCACCTAATGGGCGGGTTTTTGCCACTCAGGTGGAGGAGCAGTCGACTCCAGCACCAGTTCCAGATGATGTGGTGGCAGGTATTATTCTGATCCAAGGCACTCGAGCTAAAGCTTTATTTGATACAGGTGCATCTCATTCGTTCATACGTGCATCATTCGCCGAGGCTCATGGGGTAGAGATAGGGCGTCATGATGACCATTGGTGGGTCAACTCTATCGAGCACTCTTTTGCTGTGGACGAGGAGTGCGAAAATTGCCCAGTGCAAATTGGAGATTGGATTATGCCAATCGATCTCCTAGTGGTCGAGCGGTTGTCGGGATTCGACGTGGTCTTAGGGATCAACTGGCTCTCTAAGTACTACGCCGTTATCGATTGTGAGAGGAAGGTTATCACATTTCGTGAACCTGGACAAGAAGACATGGTCTACCAAGCGTGTAAGGGTGCACGTTTTGCGGCGATCATATCGTCGGTGAGGGCGAAAAGGATGATCAAGGGTGGTTGCAAGGCTTATTTAGCGACCATCGTGGATACCCAAAGGGAGCACCCTGAATTGAGTAGCATTCGGGTGGTATGCGAGTACCCGGATGTGTTTCCGGCGGAGTTACCGGGATTGCCACCGGACCAGAAAGTTGAGTTTGTCATTGACTTAATCCCCGAGGCGGCGCCAATCTCCAAGGCTCCGTATAGAATGGCACCGGTGGAGCTTAAGGAACTTAAAGCCCAACTGCAAGACTTGCTCGATAAAGGCTTTGTGCGGCCGAGCGTGTCTACGTGGGGAGCTCCGGTGCTGTTTGTGAAAAAGAAGGACGGCACACTTCGACTTTGCGTTGACTATCGCGAGTTGAACAAGGTCACGATCAAGAACAAGTACCCGTTGCCGAGGATTGACGATTTATTCGATCAGTTGCAAGGGTCAAGGGTTTATTCGAAGATTGACCTTCAATCGAGGTATCATCAATTGAAGATACGGCCCAAGGATGTGCGCAAAACGGCGTACCGTACGCGGTATGGTCATTATGAGTTTACGGTGATGCCTTTCGGGCTTACTAATGCCCCGGCGGCATTTATGGACTTAATGAATAGAGTCTTCCGTCCGCTATTGGACCGGTGCGTCGTGGTATTCATTGACGACGTATTGATATATTCTCGGACCGAGGAAGAACATGAGGAGCACTTGAGGATCGTGTTGGAGACACTCCGACGAGAGAAGCTTTATGCCAAATTGAAGAAATGTGAGTTTTGGCTACCGGTGGTTACTTTCTTGGGTCACGTTATATCTGGAGGCGGCGTCTCTGTGGACCCAAAGAAAGTTGAGGCAATTAAGGATTGGCCTCGCCCGACAAATGCAACGGAAATTCGAAGCTTTTTGGGGCTTGCGGGCTACTACCGGCGGTTCGTGGAGGGGTTCGCCAAAATAACAACTCCACTAACGCGCCTTACGCACAAAGGGGTGAAGTATGTTTGGAGCCCCGAATGTGAGCGAAGCTTTGAGGAGCTTAAGAAAAGATTGACGACGACTCCGGTGCTTGCTTTGCCGACGCCGGGGGAGAGTTATGTCGTGTACAGTGATGCTTCTTACGTTGGTCTTGGGTGCGTTCTGATGCAAAATGGCCGAGTTATCGCTTATGCTTCGCGCCAATTAAAGACATATGAGAAGAACTACCCGATTCACGACTTGGAATTAGCGGCGGTCATTTTCGCGCTAAAGCTTTGGAGGCATTACTTGTACGGGGAACATTGTGAGATTTACACGGATCATAAGAGTCTCAAGTATTTGTTCACCCAGAAAGAGTTGAATATGCGACAACGGCGGTGGTTAGAATTGCTTAAAGACTATGATGTTACTATTCTATATCACCCCGGGAAAGCAAATGTCGTGGCCGATTACACCTCAACCTGCCTTGCACAAGGAGATGCAACGGTTAGGACTCGAGGTGGTGGCGCCGGGAGTGCCGGCAACAGTTGCTATGTTGATCGTGCAACCCACCTTGTTGGAGAAGATAAAGGAGTTACAAATTTCCGATCCTTATCTCCAAAAGGTGCGGGGCGAAGTAGAGAGCGGTAGTGCCGAAGATTTTGGCATTGGGACCGACGGAACACTACGGTATCGAAACCGTTGGTGTGTGCCCAAGGACGATGATCTTCGGAGGGCGATTATGCAAGAAGCACACCAATCACCCTATAGCATTCACCCGGGCGGCACCAAGATGTATCAAGACTTGAAACTCCATTATTGGTGGCCGGGTATGAAAAGGGACATTGGAGAGTTTGTGGCACAATGTCTCACGTGCCAACAAGTAAAAGCGGAGCGTCGCTTTCCAGCGGGGAAATTGCAAAGTCTACCAATACCCGTGTGGAAGTGGGAAGACATTGCTATGGACTTTGTGACGGGTTTGCCTAGGTCACAAGGCGGGCACGACGCGATTTGGGTAGTTGTGGACCGGTTGACAAAATCGGCTCACTTTTTGCCGATCCACACTACTTGGTCGGGAGACAAGCTAGCTCAAGTGTATCTCGACGAGGTTGTGAGGTTACACGGGGTTCGGTGTCAATTGTATCGGATCGGGACCCGAGGTTCACCTCTCATTTTTGGAAGAGCTTGCAAGATGCTTTGGGTACACGGCTCAATTTTAGCACGGCATTTCATCCTCAAAGTGACGGTCAATCGGAGAGGACTATTCAGATACTTGAGGATATGCTTCGGGCGTGTGTACTCGACTATAAGGGCGGATGGCACGATTTCCTACCAATGGCGGAATTCGCATACAACAATAGCTATCAAGAGAGTATTGCGATGGCGCCATTCGAGGCCCTTTATGGTAAGAAGTGTCGTTCTCCAATTCATTGGAGCGACGTGGGCGAGAGAGCGACTCTTGGCCCCGATGTTGTGCGGGAGGCGGAGGAAAAAATCCGCCTAGCCCGACAAAGACTCGCGACGGCGCAATCTCGGCAAAAGAGTTATGCCGATAAGCGGAGAAAGGATCTAGAGTTTGCGGTTGGAGACCGCGTATTTTTGAAAGTGTCACCTATGCGCGGCATAAAAAGGTTTGGAGTTCGGGGGAAGTTAAGCTCCCGATATATCGGACCTTTTGAGATATTGGAGCGGATCGGTGCCGTAGCATACAAGTTGGCATTACCACCGAGACTTGCGGGAGTGCACAATGTGTTTCACGTTTCAAATCTTCGCAAGTATATCCACCACTCGCCTCATGCATTGGAGTATGAACCGGTGGAGTTAAACGAGGACCTGACCTATGAAGAGTACCCGGTTTGTATTCTTGGGAAAGGAGAAAAGAAGCGTAGGAATCGCAAGATTTCCTACGTCAAGGTCCAGTGGAGCAATCATGCAGTGCGTGAAGCCACTTGGGAGCTTGAGGACACAATAAAGAAGGAGTACCCTCACTTGTTCGAATCGACAAGCTAAGGTATGCGTTAAGTTTCGCGGACGAAACTAATTTTAAGGGGTGGAGAATGTAGCACATCGAAAATTCGACAATAAGATCGGGCTTTGGCAAAATTGACTAAAGTACGAAAATAAAATAGTTGGACATGTTCCAATTGCCATTCCAAACTTCTTGGAAAGGTTAAAAGATAGTCTAAAAGAGTTAAAAGGGTTTTGGCGTTGTTCGGCGCGAAGTCGAGTCGAAACGATGCGAAAAACACAAGTCCGGCTTGTCTTAGGTATAGCAACTTTGACCGAGAGGGAGGGCTCTCGGGTTTGTGAGGTTTTTGGTTTTTATACCGGTACAAACCATTTTTATACCGGTATAAAAGAGGTTTGCCTCTGGAGCATTTTATTCGGATAAAGTGGATTTGTACCGGTACAAACACAAACCGAGAGGCGACTCTCGGGTTTGTCTCGGAGCGTTTTATGCACGGTACAAGACGGGCCTTGTCTGGGTACAAAATAGGGTCGATGACGGTTGTGAACTGCGCGAAATAAAAGAAGTTGAGGGGCTTTTTGGCTATTGTTACAACACAATAAGCTTTCCCACACCCCTCTCTCACAGCACACTCACCCTCTCTCATTTTCTTCCTTTTGTTCCCTTTCTCTCTCTAGAACTTCATCTCTAGAGCTTGGAGATCTTGGAGGAAAGGAAAAAGAAGGTGGGTTTGGAGCTCTTGGTGGGCTTGGAGCTCTCCAACAAGGAAGGATCTTGGTAGAGCTTGGTACAAGAGGTGAGTTTCTACAAGTTTAACTCTAGGGTTTTGGTTTTCTCTTAGGTTTTGGGGGTTTCTAGCTTGTTGCTAGTGTTAGAAGCTTGAGAGAGCATAGAACACCATGAAACTCCATTTGAGCTCATGTGCTCTAATGGTGACTTCTTAGGGTTTGTTGTAAACCCCAAATAGATGGTTCTAATGGGTCAAGGATGGTTTTAGAGAGCTTCTAGGTTGATCTAAAGCTATGTTTTGCTTGTGGATGAGATCAAAACCCTAGGTTTGGTATAGGGCATTGTTGGAGCACCCAAAATTGGAGCTTTTGAACATAGGGGTTCTTGGGTCAAATTGACCTTGTAGAAACCTAATTGGGGGTATTCCCGACGCGTGGGACAACTCCGTTTAATTAAACAAAAATTCGATATAGGGGCTACTATGTAAAATGGCACGATTAGGTTCACTTTTAAAGCAGGGTTTTTATCTAGGCCTCGGTAGGTCGTGAAACTTCTTGGGCATCCTCACAAAATTATTTTAAGGTGGGGGTGCATACGGAAGCATCGAATTCCCTTCTAGGTCTGTTTTCACCTATTGAGCATATTATGTATAGTATATTCATGCATGATAGGGTAGTTGGTGTTTATGCAAGTTGGTTGAACTTCAATTCATGTTCTAGAGAGAAACGAACTTAGAGATTGTAATGGAACCATGGAACCATAGAGGCATATGAACTAGAACCCTACTGTATGAATAGGACAATGGACAATAAACTTAGCAAACAATGGTGAACTTGACATAGGGATGAGATTGGCATTGATATGACCTTAGTTAAACATATTTTAACTTAGTGACATTATGGCAAGAATGAGATACATGATTAGGTAGAAAACCTATCATTGACAATGGCATGGTAACTAGTGGCTATGAATCCTCAATGTGAAGATTAGATCGATACTCCTGACAAGTCTTGGCTTGAGGGAGGTCGCTCCTCCTCAAGCGGTGAGTTCGAACGATCACCTAGGGGATCGTGGCCCCGACGGACGGTCCCTCGGGTCTTGTAGGCTTAGAGCCTCCCGTTCGGAGGGATTTTGGGTCTTGAGTTTGTTGGGGTTAACTACGTTAACCGGCAAGATTGGGTAATGAGCCAAGTAAAGTAAAGTAAAGTAAAGTATGGTAAAGAGCATGTATGCAAACATATTTAAATTCGATTATCTATCTATCTGACTCTTTCTTGCAGGCATAGTATTAGCTTATATAGTTTGGTTACTATTTCATTTTCGTTGAAATACTTATGCCTGGATAGACCTAGTGGGTAAGTCGGCGGGGTCGATTGCCGAACCCACTGGGAACTTCGTTGTAGTTCTCACACCACTAACCCCACAGGTCCTAGCACGAGCGGGGAGGCGGAGGACCGGGGTAAGGGGATAGCGCCATAGCTAGTGGCCACAGGAGTCCTGCATCTAGTCATTTTCTTTTTTGGTTATACTTGTATCAACTTTATTTTGTTGAACTATAGATGTCAAGTTGTAAACAATTCAAGTAATTTTTGGGAGATGACAAATGTAAGAAGAAATGATGTATTGAATGCTTAAAGAATGTAATAGACTAGTTTACTTGTATTTGGTTCAAATGTAATCAAGTTCATGTATGGTTTATATTCTAGCTTAGTGCTTACTCTTCCGCTGTGTTGTTGCTTACCTTCGTGTAAGCCTTGTATAATTGCAAACTCTCTTTGATTTGTTAAATTGTACTTGTTGTTAGAGCCTTGGGCGGGCAGGGGAGGCCCTGTCCGTTCGGCGTCTGTTGACGTGGCCCGAACCCGACCAAATAGGCGGGTAGCGGGGCGTGACAGGGCGGGCAGAGGAGGTGCTGTCCGTTCGGCGCCTGTTTGACGTGCCCGGACCGGACCAAATTGGTAGCGGTCGCGGGGCGTGACAGATCTGAGTGAGGGAGAGAGAGAGAAGAGGGTTTATTACCTCTCTTAACACATAACCCTTGCCACTTTGCACTTTAGCCCATCAACAATGCACTCTGTGCACTGCCCAGACTGGGCTGTTTTCGGGCTCGGGGACCGGTCTCTCCAGCCAAGGACTGGTCCCCGAGAGCTTTGCTCCACCTCTGCGCGTACGGGAATCGATCCCTTTCTAGAAGACCGGTCCCTCGGAGACCGGTCCCTCTACTCAAGACCGGTCCCCGAGAGCTTGCTCTCGTGGGACACCTACGGGAACCGGTCTCTGGCTGTGGAGACCGGTCCCCACAGGTTACCTTGTAGAGCTTATTTCTTATGTGTTGACATATTGGATCATGACAGCATGTACATTCATCATGCATACTTGTGGCATAGGACTTGGGCGTTTCGTTTATGCTTTTACTTTGGCAGTTATTTAGCGCACTTTATACTTATATCTCTTTGGGCCTAGTGGTGCATGCGGCTGAGGTCAGTAATTGCCCACTGGGAACTATAAATTATAGTTCTCACGCCCTCTGTTTCTGACACTACAACAAAATAGGGTTATAAGGGCACATTTTTGTGACACTTTTGTACAAGTGTCCCATTATGTACTAAAAAGAAAAAAAATCTACCAAAGCTCAAATATAAAGCCTAATCCATAAATAAAAAGAGGAAAAACTTTAAATACCACTTTGTGATTTTATTTTTATCCTTTTATTATCGATTCCACTAATTTTTTTTTATTAAATCAGTGATAAAATTAAAACTAAAGGATACTAAAGTGAATATTCGACAAAATCTAGGTGTAGTATCTGAAATTTTGTTGTATAAAATTTAACAAAATATTAACAAAGAAACCAACGAAAAGAGAAAAATGAAACCACAATACACTAACTCGATACACTTTAAACCATAAGGTACTAAAGTGAAAAAGTGCAAAACCACAGGGGTGATTTTTGAAGTTTACCCAAAAAAAATACTACCCTACTCAACTCACTCCACTCACCTACTTAGCCCATGTTATGGGAAAAAAAATTTGGACTTTGAGGACATTTTAGAAATATTTTTTTAGAAGTGTTTCTTTCTCATCCAAAATTTTTTAGGCTCAAAAAAAGGGCCCTTCCCATCACACATCACAACCTTTGAGCCCAAAGCCACAAAATTTTTTTAAAAAACCCAACCACACCTATTGAGAAAAGGAGAAAAATAAAAATAAAAAACCCAAACCCACTGCATAACTAGAAGAAAAGAACAAAAGTAAAAAAAAAAATAAAAAGAAAAGAAAAGAAACCCATTAAACCCACTGTGCGCTCCTCTCAGATCCTCCTCCCCGCGTCGTCTCCTCCGCCGCACCTCCCTCACGATCTCCATGGCGAGATCTCGCCACTACCTCACTTCGTCTCCTATGGCGATTTCTCTCATCTCACATCGCAAGAGCTCCGCGTAGTAGGTCGATCAGCACCTTTATCGCCACAACGCCATCCTCATCACTTCCACCCTCCTCCTCTACTAGCTCATCTTCTTGCCCTTTCCTCATCATCAACTTTTGAGAAGCTCAAGAACTCAGAGAGAGTGCACAATCGGCTCCCGATCTCAATCTAGGGTTTTTATTCTTCAAATCTTACAGTGGAAGAGAACGTAATTTGATATGCGATTATATTTTTCAAATTAAGATTCTTATTCATATCATTTTGTTCTTGGGTTTGGATTAAAATTTGATAGATTCCTTCTACATGGGCCTTTGTGTTCTATTTTCTCTGAGTAGTTTAAATCGGTACTTCGTTAGTGAAATTAATTGATAGCTCTGGTACTCATTTTGTTTAGATGTTATTCTAATGCCATGTGATGAATGGTTGGTTTTTCCCATTTTTTCCCCCTATTATGAGTAGCTCATGTAGAGGTTACAGTGTGAAGCATGTTATTCTAATGCTAATTGAGAAAGCAATTCTAATTTAATTCCTTCTAATTCTGATCTATAATTTCTACCAACTTTAGTATTCTGTTATCAAATTTGTTTAGGTTTCAGACGCATCTAGCGCTCGTAATATTCATCCACAACCTCATTGTGTCACGCCCCGCCACCCGCCTATTTGGTCGGGTTCGGGCCACGTCGACAGACGCCGAACGGACAGGGCCTCCCCTGCCCGCCCAAGGCTCTAACAACTAGTATAATTAGACAATCAAAAGAGAATTGCAATTATACGAGACTTGCACGAAGGCAAGCAACAAACACAACGGAAGTAAAAGCTCTATGCTATATGATACAACATACAAGATATTTGATCCCATTTCAATCAAATACAAGTAACTTAAACTATTACATCTTCCTTTGCATTCAAATATACATCATATTCTTTTTACATTGTCATTCCACCGAAATACACATGATTGTTATCAATTTACAACTATAGTTCAACAAGAGAGTTGATACATATACCAAAATGGAATGACTACTAAAGTACTCCGGTGGCCGCTAGCTATGGCGCTAACCCCTTGCCCCGGTCCTCCGCCACCGCACCCGTGCTAGGACCTGTGGGGTTAGTGGTGTGAGAACTACAACGAAGTTCCCAGTGGGCTCGGCCTCCAATCACACCGACTTTTCCACTAGGTCTACCCAGGCATAAGTATTTCAAGGAAAATAAAAGTAACCATACTACACATGCTAATACTATGCCTGCAAGAAAGAGTCAGATGGATAGATAATCAAATTAGATATGTTTGCATGCATGCTCATTACTTTACTTTTCATTGCTTTGGCTCTTTACCCAATCTTGCCGGTTAACATAGTTAACCCCAACAAACTCAAGACCCAAAATCCCTCTCTGAACGGGGAGGCTCTAAGCCTGCAAGACCCGAGGGACCGTCCGTCGGGGCCACGATCCCCTAGGTGACTATTCCGGAACTCACCGCTCGATGGGGGAGCGACCTCCCTCAAGCCAAGACTTGTCAAGAGTATCGATCTAATCCTCACATTGAGGATTTGTAACAATCCACTTTCCCGTAAAACGTACCGAGTTCTGTCAAAATGAGCGGAACGCGGAGTGAGCCTAGAAACACAAGGTTCTAAGTGTTTTGGAACTTGTGTGAAGTGAAAACGGGACCCGAGGAGCAAAAAACTGCAATTCTGCAAAAGTTGTAGAATTGGAGCAGCCGAGACCGGTCCCCATGAGTGGAGACCAGATGCCACGGGCTCAGCAGCCGCAGCAGCCAAAAATTTGGCTAAGTCCCGAAAACCTGCTCTCGGGATCCGAACATTGATCCAAGACCGGACATCCCAAGACCGGACATCTCGGTCAGGACCGGACATCCTCTGCGAAAAACAAGAGAAATGGCTAAGTCCTGGTGGGGTGGCGCACGGGATCCGGACAATGGTCCAAGACCGGACATCCGGAGACCGGTCCCCAGGGCTAAGACCGGTCTCAGAGCACGAAAAATGCCCAGACTGGGCAGAATGCAATTTTCGAGATTTGAGGGGCCTAGTTGCTATTGTAGCAACACAATATACACCCAACACCTCCCCTTTTCACAGCCATTTCATTTCCTCTCCTCTCCCTCACATTTCTCTCTTTCTCTCTCTAGAGATCTCCCCCTAGAGCTTGGAGAAGAAGGAGAAGAGGCTTGGAGAAGGTGATCTTGGTGGCTTTGGAGCTTGGAGAAGACTTAGAAGCTCTCCTACAAGGTGGAGCTTGGATCAAGGTGAGGTTTCTATGAGAACTAGGTTAGGGTTTGGGTTTTCCTCCTTGTAACCTAGGGTTTTGAGCTTCTCTCTTGTTTAGAAGCCCCTTGAGGCTTGGGCTCCATGAAAATCCATGGTAGCTCAAGGTCCTCTCATGGTGAATCCTTAGGGCTTCAAGTAGATGCCCTAGAAATGGTTCAAATGGGTTTAGATGAACTCTAAGAGGTTTAACAAGCTTTCCTTTGCTTGCTTTAGAGATCAAAACCTAGGGTTCCACATTGGGCTTGGTTGAGCACCCAAATTTGGGGCTTTTGGCTATAGTGGTTCTAGGGTCAAATTGACCTTGTAGAAACCTAATTGGGAGTATCCCCGACGCGTGGGGCAACTCCGTTTATTTAAACGAAAAGCCAAATTATGAGTTACTATGTAAACTAGCCTGATTTAGGCTCTGTTTAACGCGCAGGTGATAAAGTAGCCATCGGATAGCTACAAAACTCGAACCACGACCCATCGTGAATATTTAGAGGTGGGTGGTGCATTTCAAGGACAGCGGAATTCTCTCTAAGTCTAAGTGTCACTTTTGAGCATTCTTGTATATGTTGAGCATAATGCATGATAGGGTAATTATGAGTTCTATCTTGCATTTTGTGAGTTCAAATGCATGAGATTTATTTGTATGATATTGTAGTAGTAAAGAACCCTATATATATGCATGTTAAGAACAAGAACAAGAATAAGAACTTAGCGTGAATGACAAGTGAATGTGACATTGGACATGTACTTAGAGAATGTGATAATGATGAGTCTAGAATACTTAGACAACATGTGTGGCATCAAAGAACAAGAACAAGAACAAGTAGTGTATATAACACTAGTAGAGTCAAGAGATTGACATTATGACAACAACCTTAGAGTTAAGGGTCATTTGAACATAAGTTCTCCTTGAAGTCAAGGAATGGATTGCGATTTGGAATCCTTAGAGATAACACCATATAGTCCTTGCTCGAGGGTGGTAGGTTCCCCTCGAGCGATGTGCTCCGGAGTTGTCATCACTGGGTTGTAGTGTTTCCGCAGAGGACGGTCCCGTCGGGTTGTAGTGTTTTCTCGACAATAGGGATTTGAGTTGGTTGAGTCTTATTGAGGGCGAAACCTACGGGTTAGCCGAGAGATTGGGTATTGGACTATGATCTTTTAGTCATCATGAGTTTTTATTTGAGCATCTTATTGTTTACTTTCAAGCGTATTAGCTGCATTTGTTAGTTGGTTATTATCTTACCTTTCTTTCTATTACGCATGAATTAGACCTAGTGGGAAAGTCGGCGTGGTTGGTTGCCGAACCCACTGGGAACTTCGTTGTAGTTCTCACCCCACTATCTCCACAGGGCCGGGACCGAGCGAGCCGGCCGAGGATCACGGTAAGGGCATCGCGCCCTAGATAGAGACCGCTCGAGTGTTTATTTTTGTAGTTGCATTTTCCTTTATTATCATCTTTTGTACTTGATGATTATAGTTGTTAACTTTAAAGTATTGAAGTTCATTTTGAGGTAAATGTGATGTAAGAAAGAAATGATGCAAAGGATGTAAAAAGCTTTTAAAGAGTTCAAAGATGTAAAGACACTTACATGTATGTGATTGCAATTAATCATAGTACTTGTATGTTTCAGTTTAGCACTTTCACTTTGGCTATTGCTTGTCTTCGTGCAAGCCATTTTTGTATGCTTCCGCATGTGTAAAAGTTCATACTCTATCTGTAATTGTTGAGCCTTGGGTGGACAGGGGAAGCTCTGTCCGTTCGGCGTCTGTTTGACGCTCTCGAACCGGCCAAATGGATCGGGCACGGGGCGTGACAGGATTCATAGCCACTGTTCTCAATGCCAGTTCCATTGATAGGTTACTACCATATCATCAATCTCATTCTTGCCATAATGCCACTAAGGTTAAACAATGTTTAACTATGGTTATCTCAATACCAATCTCGTCTCTATGTTCAATATCACCTTTGTTGACTAAGATCAAGTCCATTCCAAATTCATACAAGTAGGGTTCTAGTTCTCATGCCTCTATGGTTCCATTTCAACTTTCAAGTTCATTACACTCTAGAATATGAATTGAGGTTCAACCACTTGCATAAACTCCAACTACCCTATCATGCATGAATATACTGTACACATACAATGCTCAATAATTGACATATAGACGTAGAGAGAAGTTCAGAGTTAGTGGAAGCACCCCCCACCTTAAAATAATTTTGTGGAGTTGCCCTACGAGTTTCACGACCAACTGAGGCCTAGGTTACGACCTGCAGTTTAAACAGAGCCCGAATCAGGCCGGTTTACACAGTAGCTCCTACATCGGTTTTTCGTTTAAACGAACGGAGTTGTCCCACGCATCGGGAATACCCCCAATTAGGTTTTCACAAAGTCAATTTGCTTTGGAAACACCCTAGGGCAAAAGCCCCAATTCTCGAACCCTAACCATGCCACTTTGGCATTCCCATGGGATTGATCTCATCCACAAGCAAAGGAAAGCTTGTGAGCCCATGAGAAGCTTTCTAGAACCATTCTAAGGCCATTAGAACCATCTCTAAGGCACCTACACCAAACCCTAGCCAACCACCATGAGAGCTCTTGAGCTTCCATGGAGGATTCATAGAGCTCATAGCTCCACACAACCTCTAATACTAGCAACAAGCTAGAAATCCTCAAAACCTAGGTTAAAACCAAAACCCTAGCACCAAACTTGTAAAAACCTACCTCTTGTAGCAAGCTCTTCCAACTACACCTTGTAGGAGAGCTTCAAGCCCTCCAAGAAGCCTCCAAATCCTTCTTCTTCTTCTTCTCCTCCAAGTTCTCCAAGCTCCTAGAGCTTTCCTAGAGAGAGAAAGTGAGAGAAAAGAGAGTGAGGGTGAAGTATGCTGTGAAAGAGAAGGGCCCAAGTCTATATTGTATTGTAACAATAGCACATAAGCCCTCCAAACCCATTTAATTACATTCTGCCAGAACTGGGCAGTTTTCGGGTTGAATGTCCGGTCTCGGATGATTGTCCGATCCCAGTGAGCCCTCCCTTCGGGACTTAGCCATTTTTCTGCATATTACGCAGACAATGTCCGGTCTCGGCCGCTATGTCCGGTCTTGGATTGTCCGGTCTTGGACCATTGTCCGGATCCCGTACGCTAATCCTCCAAGACTTAGCCAACGTTCAAATTTTTCGCAGGCTGAGACCGGTCCTGACCCCATTGTCCGGTCTCGGGTGATAGTTATGGGGTAGCCCCAATGATCTATCTAGATTGTATCCAATACCTAGAGGGGGGTGAATAGGTGTAAAGGCCAAAAACCACAAATCTCGTGCAATAAAAATAAATGCGAAAAATAAAAAGCACACCGAGATTTACGTGGGAAAACTCCAACTCGGAGTAAAAAACCCACGGGACCAACAAGCGACAACAATCCACTAAGAATAAAAGATTGCAAGGTGATTTACCGAATCCACGGACTCAAACCTCTCTTTATCTTCTTCGGATCTCGCGCACGCCGCCGGGTTGTCCACGCCCCACGTTCGAATCCACGAACACCTCCACTTCGAATCCACGAAGTCTCCGATCACGCCGAATCCACGACGCCACTCGAATCCACGAGCGCACTCCGTCCGGAGCAAGAACGATACGATCGGTGATGATTTATTGCTTAGATAATCATTAAAGAACCGTAGAAGATGTTTCTAAGCAATAGCCGGATCAATTGTCCATGAAGAACGAAAAATTAGGGTTTCAAGAATTGATCCGATAGAAACTTGTTGTTGAAGTAAGAAAGAGAGCACCCAACAAGTTTCTAGGGTTTCATAATGGTCTAAACTCTAAGCATATAAATTAATGGAACCCCTATCGCTTATTTATAGATTTAGAAAACTTAGAAGTAGACTAGGATTGTGAAAATCTAATTTTGGAAATAAATTAGAGATAGACTAGGATTTGAAAACCTATCTAAAATCAATTAGAAAACATAGAGATAGACTAGGATTTGAAAACCTGTTTAAAGTCAATTAGAAAACATAGAGATAGATTAGGATTTGAAAAACAGAATTTTGTCTAGATATTCAATTTAAAAACATCCTAAGTCTTCCAAACACTTTTAAATATTTATAAATCACCATCAATAATATTTGAACTTACCGAGCATTATGGATTCATGTTTTGAGTCTTCGATTCTTCGATTTATCCCTTCTTTAAACCTTCAAGACTCCGGACTAACTTCACGAAATATGCCAACATAAAATCCGTAACAATCTTCCCCTTTGGCAATTTCGTGACAAAACCCAAAATTACATAAAAATACTCACAACGCTCAACTCACCAAAAATGAAATTCATTGCCATCACCAAAACAATAAATTTCTCGCGTGAAAGATCTAAAGAAATACAAAATTACAATTTTACAACTCCTAAACAAACTCTATGACTTAGATGCAACTAGGAGTCTTGAAGTCTTCAATGATCTACAATTAAGTTACTTTCTCCACGTGAAAGATCACAAACAAAGTTAGTGGTAAAAATATAAAAATGAAAATCTCTCCTCCTTTGTTCATGCATCCAAAGATTGAAATTCAAACTCGAAAATCGAAAATTATCACGCGCTCTCCCCTTTTGATCTTAAATTCAATTTTTTCTTCTTCTCCCCCTTTTTGTCAAAAATTGTCAAAAGAAAGTATCAAAAAATGAGAGAGTTAATCAAATGTTAGTGAATGAGCATGATAAATTCACATAGATTTCTTTCGATTCACATCAATTTCATAGAAATTAAGAATTTCACTACAAGATCACCAAGATATAGATAAAATATAATAAAATTTCTTTACCCATATATACTTCAAAATCAAGTCATCAAAAATAATCTAAAAGCTCAAAATCTATCAAGATGTAACGGATTATAAAGATAACTTATGAAGATTCACTAAAAGATAGAAATTTGTCGCATAAACGTTCAAATTCGAGATTAAACAATAATGTATGAGGGGTGGCCATTTGAGCATCTTTTTACTAAACCACCTTATTACACCGAAAAAATTTTTATATAAATTTTTTAATCTTTTCGGTTATTCAATCAATTACCATGTGGTAGCTTCACACACTTACCGGACGACCGGGGTGGTAGCTCTTTCCTACATGTGGTGGTAGTTTTCACACTCCCTTTGGGATGTAACTCTTTCCACATCTTTTAAGTACTTGAACTTTAATCACTTGGAGTGTTTTCTTTTTCTTTTTTTTTTTATATAACTCCCCCTTAATTATGCAATCTCTTATATGAAAGAAAATTTGACAAGTTTTAGTCGATTAGTAAATTTTCATTCATCAAATTCAACACACACAACCGAGATAGGTTAAGTGCCAGAAGATCACACATGATTACTCAAATTTGATGAAAATAAGAATTAAGATATCCTATAATAAATTATCTTCATCAATAGTGATAATGAAGTGAAACCGATAATTAATATGAAATTAATTCAAATGAATGAATTGTAAATTATCGACGTTCAACACAATATTTAATGTTTAATCATCCAATTATTCTCAAAAATTCGAAGCATATACAATGATCAAAAGATATGCAATAAAACCGATCATAGCAAAACATAAAGTCAAAACAAATTAAGACTTAGGACAAGGAAAGATATCACCTTTTTGAATCCAAATTTGTCGAATTTTGTGTTGTCTTGGCTTGTCGACGTTAGGCACAATTCATTTTGATTTTTGATCCACCGTAGGTCGTTTCGTTACTTGAATCTTCGGTTGAACTTGTTGTTGAGGCATAGAAACCCGATTTTCTTGTGGCTTTGGTTTAGAAATCCGGTTCGGTTGTGGTACTCGACTAACTTGATTTTTCTTTTGATTCCGTGGGGGAAGCCGAGTTTTAGATGATACCGATTGTTTCGAAGTTGCCGATAGATTCTTCTTTTTATTATTTGGGCAACTCTTTTTGATGTGTCCTTTGATGCCACATCGATGACACACCTTCTCCGTCAAAGTTATTGCTTTTGATGTCGACTTTAAATCCTTCTCAACATATGTTCTTTCATATCTGAGACCAAGCTTGTTCGTTTGACCCAATCCGAGCATGTGATCCAATTTCTTCCATCCGGAAGAAAATTTTTGAATATCGGATTTGATTTGACGAACATGACTTGTTAAGACTTGATTGGATGTGTGCGATTCCTTAAATTGATGCTCTAAAATTCCAACTTTATCCGTAATAGATTTGATCATTAAATTCGATTCTTCTAGCTTCTTTTGGAGGACCGAATTATTATTCAAGATTGATTCCCGTTCCTCCTCAAGAGCATTATTTGTGGTCTTCAAATTCTTGTTCTCTTCTTCAAGATCGAATATACGACGCCTCAACTTTTTATTGAGTTTCGCCATCTTCCGCGACTCAACAAGAAGTTGATTGTATGCTTCCGCTAATTCCTCGTCGTTTGATTCCTCATCGCCGGAATGTAATAACTGGCATTTTTTCAGAACAAAAAATAAAATATTTGGAGACGGTGAATGTGTGCGTAATTGTATTATAAGAGTACACGTCAAATTTTAGGCGAAACCGAGCTAAAACGAAAAAGTTACGCGACCCGTAAGATTCGACTTAAGTGAATAGTAACTCCGGATTTTTGAGAAATCGCGGAGTAAAGAAGGGTCCAGGAGCGTACCGGACTCCGAACATAGGCTTCCAATAGCTCGTTTTGAACGGCTCAACTATTTTGGAACCAATGCCACTGACGGAATTCGATTCTGAATCACGGTTGTCGAGGAAAAGGGGTTCGAACGATTTTACTTAAAGACTTAAGTAATTGGAGATATTGGAGGAAAAAGAAGAGAATGGATACTTCGCGAATCGGAGACCAAATCGGATGATGTAAAATGCTAGATTCGATGTCTCCGACGTGCTGAACGCGTTGGCACGATCCGATCTGAGATCCGCCGGTCGGATCTTCGGCAATTGCAAGGTGAACGCAGAGGGGTAAAAGTGGCAATTCGAGAAGAATGCGAAAGGCCCTATATTTTATGTGCCAAAATGCGTGAATTCGAATACTGGGGGACTTACGCGCATGATTAGCCTACTGGCAGGGGCCTGAGATGAAATAGGGATAATTGGTGGGCTAAAATGCAAATATGAAATTGTGTATAAAGTAGTTTTTAGGGTTTTCATTGACCTAACCCTAACCCTAGCCATCCCTTCATCTCCCAGCCACCCTAATCACCCCTGCCTACCTCCTGCCACCCAGAGCGCGCACCCCCGGCCGCCGGCAAACTCCCCGGCCGCCGGAAAACCCTGCTGCACCTAGCTCCTTCCTCCCTGTTGGCCGAGTCAACCTCCACCTTGGCCGAGAAGCAACAGGGAAGGCCAGGAGACCCCTAGATCTACTCCTCTGGCAAGGAGAAGGCGCGGGCTTGCAACTCCGGTCGTCCCCGCCGTCACCGTGCATCGCCAGAGCAAGAAAAGCCGCCGCGACCATTGTTGGTGCAGCCTGGCCGAGCTCAGGGAAGAAGGAGATCCAAGCGCCTTATTCGGCTAAGGAGGGTTGCATCCTTCTTCCCCGGCCAAGTGTAGCCTCTGGCGCGCGCTTCCCGGCACCCCCGTACACCGCCGGCCGCCGCCGGAGCCCCCGCCGCTCGCCGGATGAGGGGCGGACCGAGGCCGAGTCGCCTCGACTTCCGGGCGTCGCCGCCGCTCACCGAGGGAGCACGGGACTTCCTCGACCTCCGGCGCCGACCTACCACCGTCCCGACCACCTCCGGCCGCCGCCGCGCCGCCGGGAGGTCTCCCAACCCGAGAGCAAGAGGAGATTTGATCTCCTCCGCCGCGCCTCCGGCCACCCTCCGCCGCCGGTCAGTGGTTCCCGTGGACCTCCCCGACCGCCCGCACCCCTCACCGGCCGGACCGGCCACCGGAGCACCACCGGCGGCCAACCCTAGCTCCCTCGGGTCAGGTGAGCAGTGTTTTATTAATAGCATGCTAAGTCTAGGGTTCTGACACATTTCTCGAGGCCACAGTTGGTCTTTCTGACCAAGTGAGGTGAGCACGGTCATCGCCTTCTCGTGCTGAACGCGATGCTCACCTCCGCTTAGGCATTTGATGCCTCGATTAGCGGGAAATGTGTACTTTACGCGCTGTGCGCAGTGTTTATGGAACTTTGTGTCGCTCCTGCGCGTTCTACGGATCGAAAGTGCTCGAAAGGCGAGCACGGTCTTCGACATGTCGAAGACTTACAGAGAGTGCGATTTCGGAATTTATGGTGCACTGGTTTGCGTGCACGACTCATAATAGCCCTAAATCGCATGAAATAATGCGATTTTATAGAGCTTCTGGGACTTTTATGCAATTTAGAATTTCGTGGTCGCTGTAGATAGCGTAGGAATGTTGCGGGTAACCTCTGGACTGATCGTCCAAGGTCCTAAATATTTACAGAAAATCAGAAGTGATTTTCGGAGCGTTTTTCGACAAAATTCGCCGACGAAAACGTGTTTACGGTTCGGATTTCTTCCGACAACTCTTAGTGATTATTTACGGTGTCGAGCCTTGTTGGTGGCTGGTCACCCACGTCATTTCGAGAGTTTAGAAATGACGGGTGAGCGACGGTTGGTTCCGGTGCCGAAATAGACACTTTCGGGAACCCGCATTCGTACAATTATCCGCCGATAATTGTATTGTAGTGTTATCTTGTGTTTCTTCAAAACATCCAATTAGGAGTGTTGTATGGCAGCGGGTGACTCGTGACACGCGTCGGTGCTTTTCGGGACGGCTCGTGGGTCCCGGCGGAGTCCCGGCGTGGTTTACGGGACTTCCGGCGAGTTACGGTAATTAGTTTCAGAAAACCAATCTCCGTGGGATTAGTTTGTAGGATGTGGAGTCAGTACTTGTGTCGGTGGGTTAGACGCTAACCCAGTGGACCTTTTCGTAGGTCCGGTTTCTTCGTTTCCACAGTCGACAGATCTTCTACAGTTGTACAGGTGGGTACTTCGATCCGACGTCCGTACAGTGGTACACGCTGGTGACGTTCCTTCCACCTTACTATTTATATCTTTTATCGTTGATATATCTTGCACCTTTGTGTTACAGTTTTACTCTACTCAGTGTTTCCATGCTTAGTACCATATGTAGGAGTAGAGTAGTTTGCTTCTTGTCAACCTATGACATCAGTGACCTGTTCGGTCAGTCTACTTCAGTATTGTGACGCCCCAACTTCCCAGGGGGTCACCCATCCTAGGACTACTCTCGTCCTAGCACGCTTAACTCTCTTAACCTCTTGGGTCTTGCCACCACCCAAAATGCTTAAGCCGGGTTAAGAGTTTAGCCCTATTATATCTCATATATAGGACTATCTGGGGTCTCACAATCTCCCCTCCTTTAAGCCCTGACGTCCTCGTCAGGCTCAGACTCACAAGTACCAGGCGATGTGAGACTCGTCTCGCTAGCCCGTCATCCAGACCCTGGCTCAGCCGAGACTCATCTCACACTTTCGGCTGGTAATTGGCTCTGATACCATCTGTGACGCCCCAACTTCCCAGGGGGTCACCCATCCTAGGACTACTCCCGTCCTAGCACGCTTAACTCTCTTAACCTCTTGGGTCTTGCCACCACCCAAAATGCTTAAGCCGGGTTAAGAGTTTAGCCCTATTATATCTCATATATAGGACTATCTAGGGTCTCACAAGTATACTCAGTGACCTTGTTGTTCAGTTGGTCAGTTCTCGTGTTCCCTTCAGTAGTACTTGCATACAGTTGAGAGGATGTTGAGTTGTTCCATCCTAGTTGACCTGAGTGGTCAGTTCTTGTGTTTCCTTGAGTAGTACTCGCATACAGTTGAGAGGATGTTGAGTTGTTCCATCCTAGTTGACCTGATTGGTCGGTTCTGGTACTTTCTTACAGTTTTTCAGTGACCTATTCGGTCGGTTTGTTTCAGTTTCAGTGACCTGTTCGGTCGGTTTGTTTCACTGCTTCTGTAACCTACGTGGTCGGCGAGTTTACTTAATGACCCAAAGGGGTCGATGTCCCTTTAGGGACGGGATTGTCAGCCAGTTGCTGACATATGGTTTTTGAGCATAACAGCATCTATCGCCCAGGACTCGAGCGCATATCACGAACACAGGCGGTCTGATCCACCGGCCAGGGTGTTCTTTTTCGAAAAAGTGGTCGCAGAGGTTCGACCCGTGAGCCCATGGGCTACCTTGGGTTGAATGCAGGTTTTGAGATACAGGGGGCATAGGCTTGAGGTCTGAGGACCAACAGAGCAGCAGATTCCAGATTGGGTATTTTACTTTATCAGCTTTTCAATGCATACTTACGATGTTTGTTGTTTCATATCTATATATCTCTCTCCATTTACTTGTTTATCATAGCTCGTACTACTACTATTATCTCCTCTTGTGTCTATCTCCGCGAGGTATCCACCGGAGGGGGAGACATCTTTACATGTTCTCACCCCTCGCCTTCTTTTTCAGGTGACGTTGCAGGTCTTAGTGGGACAGCAGGTGAGGAGCGGGTCTAGAGTACGCTTAGCTCCTACCAGTATCGGTTACTTTCTTACCTTTCTCGTTTTATTACTTAGAGTACATCATGGTTCAGTTCTAGCTTCACTTTAGTGGTGGATTGAGACTTATAATGGTTTTTGGAAGTTTATGAAAGAACTCATGTTTTGTGAATTAAACTGTCTCCTACCCTTCGTGGTAGCATTTCAAAGGAAAAAGATTTCTACCCCTCGTGGTAGTGTTTTCAAAGAAAGGGTTTCCGTGTGGGAAACGGTTGTAAAAGGTTTTCAAAAGGGATTTTATAACTTAGAGTTTCAAAACCGGTTCCGAGTAGGGAACATTTCAAAGATAGATGTGGATTTGTGATTATATACTAGTGAATGTAACTTTGTGGTGAATGGTGTAATTTGTGTATGGATGTAAGTTAAATTCTTTACATGTACACTTTGTTGTGGTTGTATGATTGTAAAAGACTCATTGTACTTGTGCGATGCCGTGCAAATATAGGGAGACTACGTAGTGTGTACAGTGGTCTCTCTGTATTTGTGGCAGGTCTGTCATGTCCTTGGGGATCAAGGTTTAAAAAAAAAAAAAATTTCCGCTGTTTCTATACTCTAAAATGACCCGGGGCGTGACACGGAATCCGAGTCCACGTCTTCTTCCTTTGATGTTTTCAACGCAATCCCTGTACTTTTAGAGAAAGACTTGGAAGAAGATTGGTTAGTAGGAAAAGTCATCTTATAAGTTTGTAACACACCTACTAACTTTTTGGCTATTAGATAGCAATATATCTAGATCCCGCTCTGATACCAATTGATAGTTATGGGGTAGCCCCAATGATCTATCTAGATTGTATCCAACACCTAGAGGGGGGTGAATAGGTGTAAAGGCCGAAAACCACAAATCTCGATACAATAAAAATAAATGTGGAAAATAAAAAGTAAACCGAGATTTACGTGGGAAAACTCCAACTCGGAGTAAAAAACCCACGGGACCAACACGCGACAACAATCCACTAAGAATAAAAGATTACAAGGTGATTTACCGAATCCACGGACTCAAACCTCTCTTTATCTTCTCCGGATCTCGCGCACGTCGCCGGGTTGTCCACGCCCCACGTTCGAATCCACGAACACCTCCACTTCGAATCCACGAAGTCTCCGATCACGCCGAATCCACGACGTCACTCGAATCCACGAGCGCACTCCGTTCGGAGCAAGAACGATACGATCGGTGATGATTTATTGCTTAGATAATCATTAAAGAACCGTAGAAGATGTTTCTAAGCAATAGCCGGATCAATTCTCCATGAAGAACGAAAAATTAAGGTTTCAAGAATTGATCCGATAGAAACTTATTGTTGAAGTAAGAAAGAGAGCACCCAACAAGTTTCTAGGGTTTCATAATGGTCTAAACTCTAAGCATATAAATTAATGGAACCCCCATCGCTTATTTATAGATTTAGAAGACTTAGAAGTAGACTAGGATTGTGAAAATCTAATTTTGGAAATAAATTAGAGATAGACTAGGATTTGAAAACCTATCTAAAATCAATTAGAAAACATAGAGATAGACTAGGATTTGAAAACTTGTTTAAAGTCAATTAAAAAACATAGAGATAGATTAGGATTTGAAAAACAGAATTTTGTCTAGATATTCAATTTAAAAACATCCTAAGTCTTCCAAACACTTTTAAATATTTATAAATCATCATCAATAATATTTGAACTTACCGAGCATTGTGGATTCATGTTTTGAGTCTTCGATTCTTCGATTTATCCCTTCTTTAGACCTTCAAGACTCCGGACTAACTTCACGAAATATGCCAACATAAAATCCGTAACATCGGGTTGTCCGGTCTCGAGCCAATGTCCGGATCCCGTAGAGTGGATGTCCAGGACTTAGCCAAATTTCTCTTCCACGCAGCTGGGGGCACCTGTGGCATCAGGACATCCCCTGGATGTCCGGTCATGGCTGCTCCAAGTCTGGGAATTCCTCCAGACTTGCAGTTTAGCTTTTCTAAGACCCCATTTCGCTACGCACGGGTTCCAAAGCACTTAGAACCCAAACTTACTCGCTCCACTCCGGGTCCCGCTCGTTTTGATGGAACTCGGCACGCTTTTCGGGGAAGCCATATGCTACACATTGCCCTTCAGGTAAAATTAAACTTATATTAATTGGTTTTCATGTTAAAAGATTATTTGACTAATCTTTTATTAACTTCAGTATTGTTTAATTTGTAGGTTCAACATCTTAATTGCCGAGCTCACTACGACTGGATCTAATAAGATATTATTAGCTTTTGTTTTCATTTCTCTTTCTCTTGGGTTGAAAAGCTAGAAATTGTTGGTACTGTGATTTAGTGACTAAATACTCGTTTAAAGATATATGGATAATACCTTGAGACATTTTGGTATTAATTAGTGTAATTACAAAACTTCTTTTATATGCTTTCTTTGTTAATGCAAATTAAGGCGAATAAAATTAAAGATATGCTTAATGATAATCATTGAGTGGTATTATATTTTAAAAAGTGTGATGCATCAAGAAAATTTTGGATATTTAAAGAAAATGGGACAGTTATAAAGTGTCGCTGAAATTTAAAAAAAGTGTTGCTAGAATATTATTTTGCATCACTTTTATGTGCTGCTAAAAGCTTAAATAAGTGTCGGTATATTAGTAGCTCTCTTTTTAGGTTATACCGACACTCTTAAAAAGTGTCACTATATACCTAGCGACGTCACATATGGCAACACTTTTAAAAAGTGTCGGTAATTTAGTCAGCAGCACTTTTTTTGACCTATACCGACATTTAAAAGTGACGCTATAGACCATTTTTGTTGTAGTGTGATGCTTTTCAGCGCCTTCTGCACCGTAGGAGGTCAGGGACCGTGGCAAGAGAATTCCCTCGGGCTAGCGACGCTTGGGCGAGGGACCGTTGGATAGGTGACCCACTTCTCTTGTATTTTATTTTGGAGAGGTTTTGAGAGTACCATGTCTTTGGATATTTGTGATAGATGTTGTATCACCTTATACTTTCTCTTTATTATTTAGTTCTCTTCCCTCTTTACCCGTTGATAGAACTAGTTGTATATTACTCTGATATCTCTAGTTGTAGCCTATTGTTGTTTTATTCCGCTGTTTTTGATCGACGCCTTGTATGTGTAGACATATGGTGGGTCTGGGCACGCTATCGAGAAGGCCTCCGCCGGTCCCAAAGCGTGACAGATTAATTTGGTATCAGAGACTAGGGTAAGTCTTAGGGGACCTAGCAAACCTTAAGCTGGTTGGATATAGGGAATAGGCTCGTGAGAGACGAGATCTATTTGACTTGTAAGCGAAAGTACCTAGATTGGGTTTTATTACAACTCAAAAAAGTTAGAGTTTGATCGAAGTGTATAACGTCTAGCTTCGCGGAGGGTTATTGTAACATACCGAACTTCAGAAATCATGAAGTTGCGGTAGAAGGTAATATATCGGATTCTTAAATTAAAAATAAATATAAATAAAAATAGTGTGAGATACTATTTTTATTGGGTTTATAGAAGTAAAATGTAAGCCTGGCTTGACACATGTCTTTGAAATCGGACTGAAAACGAGAAGATCTAGAATTTTCTGTGAGAGAACGAGCAGATAAATTAACAAAAAATGCACAGTGTCAGAAAATTACGAAAACTGGAGGGTATATCAGGATTGTTTTCATGAGGCTAGATTTAAAGTTTCATGCCAATCGGACACCCGGAAGATGAGAAATAAAATCCGAATGCTATCTGATAGCGATTACAGTTCGGTAGAGTTCGCAGTGACCAAACGGGGTCGAAACTGAGAGATTTAAATTTCTTCTATTAAGTTATGTAAAAACGAACATAGCTGTCAAATTTGAGCCCAATCGGACATTCCGAAGGGCAGGCAAAAAATTCAAAGCTTCAGCCAAAAATTAAGGTGAATAGTGTGATGAATAGTGTTGGGTGGCTTATTAAAGAAGCTGTTGCTTCTTCTCCTCCCCAACCGAGCCACACAACACACACCCACACACCACACGCACACAATGGTGAGGGAGAAATGCCTCTCTTTCTCTCTCTAAAATTTCTCTCCTCTCTCTAGATTTCTCTACCAAAATTGGAGGGTTGGTGGAGATTGAAGCTAGGAGAAGATTCATCATCTTCATCGTCATCTTCTCCACCATTGGAGCTTCCTATTGAGGTAAGTTCTTGAGAGCTTTCATGGTAAAATTTTTTAGGATGGGTTTTATCTCTTAGAAACAATTTTAGAGGAACCTTAGCCTTCCTAAGAAGTGATTTACACAAGAGATTTGGGCTCCAAAGGTGGATTTTGCTCGGGGCAAAATCCTAGGCTCAAATTGGAGTTTTTCTAAAGGAGGGATTTTGATCTATTTTGATCGCATATCTAATATATTATTAGGTACACGAACGCGTGGGAAGTGACGGTTCGTCGATCCGACGAACGGTTTGAGAGATCCAAGCAAAACAAGGGTTTGGAACAGCATATTAGCACAAAGAGGCTAAAGTAGTGATTTGTCACGCCCCGGGTCATTTTAGAGTATAGAAACAGCGGAAATTTTTTTTTTTTTTTTTAACCTTGACCCCCAAGGACATGACAGACCTGCCACAAATACAGAGAGACCACTGTACACACGGACAGAGTCTCCCCTGTATTTGCACGGCATCGCACAAGTACAATGAGTCATTTCACAATCATACAACCACAACAAAGTGTACAGATATTAATTCCAATCAACATACACATATTCACACCATTCACCACAGGTTCATTCACATTTACCTTTGTATATAAACAACATCTATCTTTTAAAATGTTCCCTACTCGGGATCTGGTTTTGAAACTCTAAGTTATAAAATCCCTTTTGAAATCCTTTTACAAACTGTTTCCCACACGGAAACCTTTTTCCTTTGAAAACACTACCACGAGGGGTAGAAAACCTTTTTACCACATGAAACCCAAAGCCTTTTATTACATTTCAAAACCAACTAAAATATCTCATTTCCAAAAGCATTAACAGAACTGAACCATAAATAAGTCTAAACCATGCAAGGTAAGGATAAAGAAATAACCGACGAAGGGACGGAGCTATGTCGCGTACTAGACTCGCTCCTCACCTGCTGTCCCACTATGACCTGTAACGTCACCTGAAAAAGAAGAAGGCGAGGGGTGAGAACATGTAAACATGTCTCCCCTCCCGGATACCTCGCGGAGATAGACACAAAAGGAGATAATAGTAGTAGTGCAGTAGCTATGATAAACAAGTAAATGGAGAGAGATATATAGATATGAAACAACAGCTACTGTAAGTATGCATCGAAAAGCTGATAAAGTAAAATACCCAATCTGGGATTTGTTGCTCTGTTGGTCCTCGGACCTCAAGCCTATGCCCCTGCTGCTCTGTTGGTCCTCGGACCTCAAGCCTATGCCCCCGTATCTCAAAACACGCATTCTACCCATATCAACCAATGGTCGCCTATGGGCTCACGGGTTGGCTCGTCCAACCACCTTTCCTAAAAGAACACATCATGGTACGGTGGATCGACCGCCGTGTTCGTGAACCTGCGCTAAAATCCTGGGCAATCGATGCCGTTATGCTCAAAAACCATACGTCAGCAACTGGCTGACAATCCCGTCCCTAAAGGGACATCGACCCCTTTGGGTCATTAAGTAAACTCGCCGACCACGTAGGTCACAGAAGCACTGAAACAAACCGACCGAACGAGTCAGCAGTAAAGCGAAACAAGCCGACCGAATGAGGTCACCGAAAAGCGTAAGAAAGTACCAGAATCGACCAATCAGCTCAACTAGGAGGGAACAACTCAACATCCTCTCAACTTTATGCGAGTACTACTCAAGGAAACACAAGAACTGACCACTCAGGTCAACTAGGATGGAACAACTCAACATCCTCTCAACTGTATGCAAGTACTACCGAAGGAAACACGAGAACTGACCAACTGAACAACAAGGTCACTGAGTATACTGAAGTAGACTGACCGAACAGGTCACTGATATCATAGGCTGACAAGAAGCAAACTACTCTACTCCTACACATGGTACTAAGCATGAAAACACTGAGTAGAGTAAAACTGTAAGAAACAGGTGCAAGATATATCAAGGATAAACGATAAGCAGTAAGGGTGGAAGGAACGTCACGAGCGTGCACCACTGAACGGACAACGAGTCGAAGTACCCACCTGTAAGACTATAGAAGAATCTGTCGACTGTGGAAGTAAAGCGACTGGACCTACGAGAGGGTCCACCGGGTTAGTATCTAACCTACTAACACAAAACACTAATTGCAAAACACACAACTAATCTCACAGAGATTGGTTTACCCAACCAATTACCGTAACCCACCGCGAGTCCCGTAAACCACACCGGGACTCGCCGGACCTGAATCGTCCCCGAAACGCACCGACTCGTGTCACGAGTCACCCCTGCCACAAAACACTCCAATTTGGATGTTTTGGCAGAAACACAAGATAACACTACAATACAATTATCGTCGGATAATTGTACGAATACTGAGTTCCCGAAAGTGTCTATTTCGACACGGAACCAACCGTCGCTCACCCGTCATTTCTAAACCCTCAAAATGATGCGGGTGACCAGCCAACAAGGCTCAGCGACACCGTAAATAACCACTAAGAGTTGTCGGAAGAAATCCGAACCGTAAACACGTTTCCGTCGGCGAATTTGGCCGAAAAACGCTCCGAAAATCACTTCTGATTTTCCGTAAATATTTAGGACCTTGGACGATCAGTCCAGAGGTTACCCGCAACATTCCTACGCTGTCTACAGCGACCACGAAATTCTAAATTGCATAAAAGTCCCTCACGTTACACGAAATCGCATTATTTCATGCGATTTAGGGCTAATATGGGTCGTGCACGCAAACCAGTGCACCATAAATTCTGAAATTGCACTCTCTGTAAGTCTTCGACATGCTGAAGACCGTGCTCGCCTTTTGGAGCACAATCGGACATCGTAGTGCGCGCACAAGCGACACTAAATTCAGTAAATAGCGCGCACAGCGCGTAAATTGCGATCGTCCCGCTAAACGGTGCATCAAAACTCAGAACCGAGGTGAGCATCGCCTTCAGCACGGAAAATCCTTGGCCGTGCTCACCTCCCGAGGTTCATTTGACCCACCGGATCACCAGATAGGTGATCCGAACCCTAGACTTAGGTGCTGAAACCAAATAAAGCTTACCGGAGTGAGAGGGAGCTAGGGATGGCCGGCCGGCGATAGGACGGCGGCGCTCCGGTCGGAGGAGGGAGCCTCGGGTCCGGGAGGTCCAAGGAGGGAGGTAGCCGGCGGCGGGCGGCGGCCGGAGGCGCGGCGGCGGCGATCCGAGCCTTCCACTTGCTCTCGGGTTGGGGGTTCTCCGGCGACGACGCGGCGGCCGGGGACCTCGGGCCGGCGTGGATCCGGTGGAGGAGGTCAAGGGGAGGTCGTGCTCACGTCGTTAGGCCGCGCGCCGCTCCGTAGTGGAGATGACCCGAGCTCGGTCTGCACCTCCTCCCGAGCGGCGGCGGGGGCTCCCACGGCGGCCGGCGGTGTACGGGGGTGCGGGAAGCGCGCGCCGGAGATGCCGGGAAGCGCGCGCGCCTACACGTGGCCGGGGAAGAAGGATGCAACCCTCCTTAGCCGAAGAAGGCGCTTGGATCTCCTTCTTCCCCGAGCTCGGCCAGACTGCACCAACAATGGTCGCGGCGGCTTTTCTTGCTCCGGCGATGCACAGTGACGGCGGGGACGGCCGGAGTTGCAAGCCCGCGCCTTCTCCTTGCCAGAGGAGTAGATCCGAAGGTTTCGGACTTCCTCACACTCTCGGCCAACCCGTGGGTGTTGCGGCCGAGCGGGAGGAAGAAGAAGATGGAGGAGGTGGTCCAGCGGCGGTTCCGGCGGCCGGAGTTGCTCGCCGGAGGCCGGGGACGCGCGCACAGGGTGGCAGGAGATGGGTAGAGGGCGGCTAGGGCAGTTTGGGTCGCTGTGGGAGGTGTAGGGTCACTAGGGTTAGGGTTAGGTCAAGGAAACCCTAAAACACTATTATATACACATGGGCACTTTTGCATTTTAGCCCTCCACCACACTCTATTTCACCTCTAGTCCCTGCCAGCGGATGAATCTTGCACCAAGGACCCTCTACGTCTAAAGTCTCGCAAATCGACGCATAAAATATTATAACTTTTCGCGATTCGCCGTTTTGCGATTTTGACCCCTCTGCGCTCTTTTCGCAATTCCCGTTGATCCGTCGGTCGGATTTCCGATCGGATTGCGCCAGCGCGTTCAGCACGATGGAGACATCGAATCTAGCATCTTATTTCATTCGATTTGGTCTCCGATTCGCGAAGAACCAACCCTCCTATCTTTTCTCCAAAATATCCAATTATTTAATTATTTATGTATAATCGTTCAAATGCCTTTTTCTCGACAACCGTGAATCAGAATCCAATTCCGTCAGTGCCATTGGACTCAGAATAGTCGAGCCATTCGAAACGAGCTATTGAAGTCATATTATCGGAGTTCTGTACACACCTGAACCCATCCTCTATTCCCGGCTCATCCGAAAAACTAGAGTTACTATTCACTTAAGTCGTTTTTCCGGGTCGCGTAACTTTTTCGTTTTAGCTCGGTTTCGCCTGAAATTTGACGTGTGCTCTTATAATACAATTACGCACACATTCACCGTCTCCAAAAGGGTTTATTTATTATGATGAAAATGTCGGTTATTACATGATTGGAGGCTACGAGTTGGACGTCGTTGCTTCGTGAAGCATCCCAAAAGGTGGGGGTTGCCATACCGAAGCCGTTGGGCTCCCTTTTATGTCTAAGTAAATTTGTTGGTCATATTGCATATAAACTTATATATGTATAGTTTCATGCATGTTAGGGTTTATGTTGTTATTTTATTACTCTTGCATGCTTCCTTATCGTGCTGCACTTTAGGCTTTGCATTTGGACATAGGGAGCATAGAGATAAGTATATTGACATTGAACCCTAGAGATGAACTAATCTTGCATGAATGACAACTAGAGACATATGAATCAAGTATAGAACTTGAGGATTGATATATGACATAGTGCCTAGAACACTAGTAACATGAGTACCAAGTAGATAACTTGATGAATGACATGTGCAACAACTTAGTGTAAAGAACACTAGAGATATGTGAACCAAGTATAGAACTTGATGATTGACGGTATGACATAGTGTAGAGACACTAGTGACATGTGATCCAAGTAATAACTTGATGATAAATGACATAGAGACATAATGCTACAAAACACTTATGAATTACCCCTGTGTGGATGCCCTCCATAGTGGAGGAGAAGATCATTGATTCCCCTGTGTGGATGCCCTCCAACGTGGAGGAGAAGATCATACTCACACTGTCTGTTCAGCGCTCGTGGTGGTCGCTCCACACGAGTAGTGCGAGTCTCCGGAGGTCTTGGTACGTGAATCGATTGGGATAGCCTATGTGGGGTCTCAAGGGATAGCCTATGTGGGGTCCCGCAGACAACCCTCGGGTTTGTGGTGTGAGTCGTGGGCGCGCCTACGGGCTAGCCATGGATTGGGTTATAAACTCAAAGGAGTTATGAGATTGGGTACAAAAGTACATATTGAGCATGATAGAATTGCAATTTACTTGATAGAGTTCTATTAGCATGTTAGTGGTTACATGGCTAGAGCATTACTCTGATCAGGTTGTTACAGGCATAGTAGTTATTGCATTTCTTCTATTATGCTTTACTTACAGCATTTACAGCTTTAAAATAAATATCTATCTGCTTATGCCTACTTAGACCTAGTGGGGAGATCGGTGGGGTCGGTGGCCCGCTGGGAACTAAGAAAGTTAGTTCTCACCCCACTCTATTACAGGTGCTAGTTTGCGGGCGGCTGGTGAGGATCGCGGAAAGGGCATTGCGCCCTAGTTGATAGTAGCCACTTGGTTGCATTAGAGCCTTCCCCGGTATCATTTTGATATGGTTTATGTTTAAAGAAAACAATGTATAATGTGGGAAGTGTAAATATGACAATACTTATGTATCTTGGAAAATAGAACATGTATATTCATTTTGAGCAAAGGGATGTAAATGAATGTAATCTAATGGCTGAATGGTTGTAATAGATAGACTTATCTCTCTTTAATTACTTGTATGAAATACTTGTATCTTGCTCTTATTGTTGTTCGCACCTATAGGTGCATCTTCTTGTCATGTATGATGTAGAATTACATTTCCTGGGCAATTCTTTGTACATGACTTGTTGTCGAGCCTTGGGCGGACAGGGGAGGTGCTGTCCGTTCGGCGCCTGATCGGCATTCCCGAACCGAACCAAATTGGTAGCGGTCTCGGGGCGTGACAGTTATGTTGGCGGCCGGCAACGTAACATCGGGAGTTAGTTGTGAGGCACACTTCATTACTTTCGCATGATTTGGGTATTATTGAGCGGGGTTGCGATAGTGTGGGTTTTATTAACTTACGCTTTTATGATGCTCCAGTGATAATGCCGACCACTCGCTCCAAATTCGTCGGGGCGGAGAATGCGGTCGACTTTGAGGAGGTGGAGACCTCCTCTACTTCCGGATCCAGCGAGATCCGTTAGTTGAGGAGCCAGCTGGCGGCCCTTACTGACCTAGTGGCCTAGCAGACAACGGCGGCCCAGTAGCAGGCCGAGGCGGGGCGCTGGCAGGAGGCGCGGATGAAGCGACTGGAGGACCTTCTTCTGCAGCAGGCGGCTGCCAGGGAGGGCCAGGACCCTGTACCACCCACACAAGCCGAGGTGGTAGCACTGAGGGCGCAGTCACCCTCGCCCGATTCTCCGCAGATGGCACCGTCAGTAGCACCTTGGGAGAGGGTGGCGACGGCACCCCCAGTTCAGATGCCCCCAGGAGGAGCAGTGTTCCCGATGATGGTTGAGGGGCCGAAGCGTGATCGATTGATGAGCCACCTCAACGAGTTCAGGAGGTGCAACCCGCAGATCTTCGATGGGGAGAATGTGGACCATTGCGTCGTGGAGAAATGGCTTATGCACATGGAGAAGCTGTTTCGGCATACTTTCATCGAGGAGAGGAACAGAGTGTGGCTCGCCACTCACCACTTGGACGGCAAGGCCTACCGTTTGGGCGGATATATAGGAGAACCCCAACACCGACTTGACGGCGTTTACTTGAAAGAGGTTCAAGGAACTTCTACTCGAGCACTATTTCTCCGATAGTGTTCGGAGGTAGATGGAGATGGACTTGCGCGGCTTATGCCAGGGGGACAGGACCGTGGCTAAGTACGAGAGGGAGTTCACTCGGCTTCTACACTGTGTGCCGTTTGTCGTGCGGGAGGACGAGGACAAGGCCCGCATTTTTTAGAGTGGACTTTGGCCATCCATCTTTAGGCTTGTGCAGTCATCTAACTTGGTAACCTATCGAGAGGTGGTGAACCGCGCCCTCATCGTGGAGCGGGGCGCGATGGTGGTTCCGGCGCGACAGGAGAGCTTGGATCGGGGCAAGGGCAAGAGGCCCGCAAGCGAGGGTGCGAGTCAGACGCACTCAAGGAAGCCGCCGAAGCACCCCAAGAGCCAGACGCGAGGACGTGGCACACCGCCACAACGTCGAGGATCGGACCGTCGACCGGCACCGTGCTGCGTGATTTGTAGCGGCCCCCACTACCCCCGACAGTGCCCGTAGGGTCGGGGCAGGTGCTTCTCTTGTGGCCAGGAGGGCCACTTTCAGTCAGACTGTCCGAGAGGACCAGCTCCAGCGCAATCTTCGGCATCATCACAAGCTTCACCAAGTCCCGGCCTGGGGGCATCTACTGCTTCGTATCAAGCCGGGAGATCGTCCGTTCAGCGGTCGACTTAGAGGTCACGACAGACCCCAAGTGGGCGTATGTATGCAGCCCAGACCGAGGCAGCAGCAGCAGCCGAGGATGTAGTTGCAGGTATCATTTTACTTTATGGCATTCGAGTTCGTGCTTTATTTGATACCGGTGCATCGCATTCATTTATTCACCGGTTGTTTGCCGAGTTGCATGGCATCCCTTTGACATCTTTGTTGCATCCGGGACGAGTTGTTATACCCGGCCACTCTTTGGATATTCGAGAGTGCTGTTCTCACTACAACACGATGGTTAATTGCTGGCAGATACATGCTGGCAGATGTAGTGAGTGCCAGCGCAAACACAAGTTTCCTGGCAATTTTTGTAAAGTGCCAGCATTTTATTATTGCAGGATTTAAAAATTTCAAGTTAAAAATAAAAAAAACAAAAACCTTCGCGCGGGCGAGAGATGCGAGCGCGGGAGAGCTAAAATTTTTTTTTCTTTGGCGCGAGAAACTAAATAAGCCCACCTAACCTCTTTTTCATCCCTTTCCTCACAATCTAAAAAATCTTTCTCAATCCCCTTCCCTCATAATCTAAAAGCCATGTTTCCCTCTTTCTCAGCCCTTTTCTTCATAATCTAAAAGTCCTATTTTCCTGCTACCATCTCAAGCAGGGCATCATCCAGCTCGGCATTGGAGGCTTGTTATCCATCACGGCAGCAGCAATCACTGTGCGAAGCTCGTCAATCACCGCAAGAAGTCGCCAGATTTGCTACTTCCTCGACCTCAAATTTCTCGCTTCGTTCACCACAACGTGAGAGCACAATCCCTCCTACAAATTTCATAGTGACCATATTCATAAAATTTGGGTAACAATTTTGCATTTGGATTGATGTGTGGACAAGAACTTTGTTTAGGGCTTTTTTTTTGTGAAATTTGTTGTGATCTTTGTTAACGGCAAATTGTATAAAATGCTCCGTTTACGATCTTTTTCCAAAAAATCAGAATAAAAGTGTTTTTTTCCCCTTGCTCGCAGTATTCGCGAACGGTTTTGCCGAATTATATTTCTAAAATTCGGATTGAGCACCGGTGGAAACATGAAATTTTTCAAGAAAATTTGGATTGGGCGGCTACGGAAAAGTGAAATTTCTTGAACCGTTGTCGCACGACCACCACTCGGCAAATCCGTGCACCTTCTAGTGAGCAGTCGAGCAACCAAGCTTCCCTGTTCAATTTTGAAGGAATCATGGAGATGAAGCGGGTGGAGAAGCGAGGAAGAAAGGAGAAGGTGCTAGAAGCAAAAATCGGTGTATGCAGTTGGGAAACAGCGGGGTCCACAAGGCTACACTTAGCCTCGTGGACCACGCAGTGAGAGGTCCACCCCTCTCACTCTCTCCCCACTTTGTCTTTTTGTGTGTGATTCTATATATATATATATATTAGTTTATTTTTATATTTATAAAAATTATAATTATTTATGATGATAGTATAAATCTAAAGAAAAATTTTAATTTAATAGATGAATTTTTATTCTAAATTTTTAATGATAAACGTAAAATTCTCGTATAAATCGTATATATGAATTATTGACGAATCCGATTTTTAAACCGTATTTTTCAACGAATTTAAAAATTAAGATACGAATTTTATTCGTATTTTATCTGTACTAAATTTTTACCGTATCCAAATTAACTACCTATGGCTGTGATTGGAGAAGGAAAGGGTGTTGGGATTTTTTTTTCTTTTAAAGCAAAAATATAAAGGGATGCCTTCCACTGCTAATAGTTTTTTGTTTATTTAAATCTGATTAAATTTTAATTATTTTTGTTTGAGTTTCTTTTTATAGATTAAATTAGGGATTCAATAACCAGTGGCTTTACTTGCTAATGAAATCTACAAGTTCAAAGTTGAAAAAATGTGTTGGACATATAAATAAAATTATGCATTTAAACAAACCAAATTTAATAATTACAATTTCAAGTATTTTCATTAGAGAAAAGAGAAGAATAGATGAGGGAGGATTTTCTTTTTTTTTTTGGCGAAAGGTAAGTCTATTTTATAATGGTCGATTGCTGGGATTTATCTTGTTGTGAGTTTTCTGATGTATTAATCAGAAATAGATATCAATTGAAATATGAGTTAAAATGACAGGGATGCATAAGATTATAAAACTATAAACGCATGAAGTTGTAGATAAAGTTAGAAACTTGCAAAGAAACTTTTAAGTATATAAGCATTTCTATTTATGTATGCATCATGCACAAAAATGATATTTTGTGGAGAAAAAAAAAGAATTTTGTTTACATATTGTTTTGTTGAATACTATATGCTAATATTGGCATGTTTTTTTTCTAAAATTTTTGACCAAATTATATATATAATAATCTCTTTCTTAATTTGTACTCTTATTGTAGATATTTGTGGATATTAGATCCAACAAACAAGATGGCCTTACTCATTATCCTTGTTGATCGAAACCTACGGCCGCCGTAAAAAGATGGGATAAAACTCACCACTTCGCCAAATAGCAATTTTTTTCTAGGTTAGTGATGTGATTTTAAATTATTGTGAGAAGAAATTTTAAATTTTTTTTCAGCAATTTATGATTTTAAATTAAATTTTGAGATGGCACCCATGCAAGATCGTTGATGACTTTTGATTCCATCTTCGATGCTTTATTTTGTGGTTGTTAACTTGGTATTGGAATTGTTTAATCCTCTAATTTTTATTACATGCTTGAGATTTGTATTGCTATAAATTCTAGTTTTAGCCTTTTGTAACATGGATACTCTATTGCATATTTTAGTTTGTTTATTTTGTTGGGTAATGCAACTAGTTGAAAGTTTAGAAATTCCATTACAATTAAGAAATAAAGGTCAAGAATTTATCTTCAACGGAAAATCTGTTTTTTGGTTTTTGACCTCAATGAAAATTGAAATTACCACTCATCTTACCTCCAAATTGGTCCAAACAAGATTCTAACTACTAGAGGATGAAGTGAAGATCACTTGCAACCCTTCCAAAACTCAGCTCCTATAAGAAATTCAAATGAATTTTATCAAAATCCAAAGCTGATCCAGTTCAGTCTTGAAAATCAGCATTGCACCATTTTTTATCAACATGAAAATTAGAGCTAGTAACCTGATTTTTCAGCTCAAAGCAGGTATAGACAGCATCCCAACATCCCCCCACACAAATGCAAGTCTTCAATTTTGAAAATGGAGTATAAAATCATATCAAATTAAGCTCCCAAACTTAACTGACTTGCTGCCAGAGTTGTTGGCTGCTACTGTTGCTATGACCAATTAGCAAGAAATGAGCAACAAAAGAGGGAGAGGGAATAAGAAAGAAGATACTAAGGTTGATCTTAAGTTCCTAACTCTGTAAACAACCCATAAATAATAATCAAACCTAGTACAAGAAGTTGGAAAGGCTCAAGAACTTAAATCCATCAACAATGCTGAAATTCAGCTTCCAAATCTAAAATTACACCATTCCAAGTAAAACTTACTTCAATTTCCAGCTAGGAAGAGCTTCAAACCAAGCTTTACAATTTTCTTCATCTTATAATCTTTATCCATTTCAAAATTGAGCTATACTTGCATAGGATTGAGACCCTCCAAAGCCAACTAATGCTGCTGCCAGCCCTGCTGGTAATGGTGTTGCCAGCTGACATTGTTGTAGTTGCTGCAACTGCAGCCTTGCTACTATGGTTGCTGCAGAGAAGGAGGAGGAGAGGGAAGAGGAGGGGGAGATGGATTGAGAAGAATAGGAAGATGAGTAGGAGGGAGGAGATCCTAGTATTCAGCAGCTGAATACTAGCTGCCAAAAACCCCAATTAAGGGTGGTTGGGCTTGGTTGGAAGTGCCATTGGCACAACTTAACCAAAATTGCATCCATGCTGAAATTAAGTGATGTTTCAGATTTAATTTGCGACGTCAATTTCGTGTCCAAATTAAATCCGACTCGACCTGACACTTTTTCGACGTGTTGAAAATCACGGACTATAATCATTCCAAAAAAAACAATGTTTTAATATTTCGGGACACTACATTAGATATGAAAATTAAAACTCTGATGGTTAAATCATCAAATAAAAATTTACTATAGTTCACATCAAGTTAAAATTTGCCATTTATTAAAGTTTGTCTTTTTCCTACTTTTTACTTTTTGCTCTATATATGTTTGTGATTTGTATTTGTATGTCAAAACAACATAACAAAACATCTGTATGTTTTAGTTTAAAATTATTTTTAGAATTTGTTAGAGTTTTAGTTTGTGAACTTTTGGTTCAATAAGAATTTGGCCATCACATATTTAAACCTTGCGATTAAGGATATCTAGTGTAATAAGTACAAGAATCGAGGTACTCTAATTCTTTTAAATGGTAATGATCGAGTTTCTTTATTTGTTTTACTAGAAAATCAAAGAATAGAAGAGGTCCTACTCGAATGCTAAAAATTTGGGCTACTCGAGATGGTGAACTTCTACCACAAGAATTCAATGAATTTGACCAACCAATTGGAGATGATGCTACAAAATTTACAAATTTCTTAGGCACAGTGGTGAGAAATGGAAATGATGCACCACTTGTATATAAAGATTGGAGGCAAGTACCATCAGAGTATAAAGAAAAATTGTGGAACATAGTAAAGGTTTGTATTTAGACTATTTAATAAATTGCCTATTTACAAATATTATTTTGTACTGAAAGAATAGTCTATTATCTTCTCTTTTGTAGTTAAAATATGATATCGAAGAGGATAGTATGTCTTGGGTTATGAAGGCGCTTGGAAAGAAATGGAAGGACTTCAAGTGTGAATTGAAAAAAAAGCACTACAACACTCATGTCACTTATGAGGAGCGTTTGGTGATCGTGATCCACGGGTCCTTCCTGATCAGTGGAAGTATTTAATTGATTTCTGGAATAGTGAGGAAGGAGAGGTGATTAGAAAAATAGTAAATTCTAAATATTTTAACATTATTTTTTTTTGTATTTGTCTTAAAATGTTTCTCACTAATATGACTGTAAGCTTAGGGTCGTAGTGTGAGGAACAGGATTAATCGTTTACAGCAAGCTACTCTGCATACTGCGGGATCGAAAAGCTTCGCTCGTATTCGTGAAGAGGAGGTAAGCGCCTTATGCCCTTTAGCTTTTCTATACTTGTTGATTGATTTCTTATTTGATGATCTACTATAGTAAGACAATCGGTAAACAATAGTTCAACAGGAAAGTAGATTCATAATTTAGGAAACTCAAACATATGTATCTCATACCTAATAAATTTGCCATTCTTTTATTCAAGATAGTAGTTGTAAGCTATATAAAAATTCTGAACTTCTAAGTAATAATTGTTGAAGTAGAAAGAGCACTATGTGCAAATGGTCAAAGAACCATATACAGAAGATATAGCATATATAGTAGTTAAATCTGATTAAGAGTACTTTAGAATCAGCAAAATAAACTTGAAGGATAGTTATCGTGCATTAGAACTCAAAAGAGACAAATTAGTATGATAGGGTACTAAATTTTAATTTGTTAGCACGTAAATTCGATAAATTGCAAACTTGACAACATGAAGTATGTATTTAGCTGTAGCAATACCTCTAGATATTAGGTCAAATAAAATTAGTAGAACATAATGTTTTCGAGTCTCTTTTCTTGTTAAGTTCAAGGGTATTGTATTTCACTTCAAATTTTCAAATATATATGTATTGGTGACAGCGTAAAAGTAAAGGAGTTGTACCAACTAGAGTAGAACTTTTCAAAATCACGCATACGCACAAAGATGGAGCTCCGGTGAATACTGAATGTGCGAGAAAAATTGTAAGGAACAATTTTCTCTATGTACCTTCCTCTTTCTTATATGTTAAATGGGTGCAACATGAACTTAACATTAATTGGTCTAATAATAATTACAGACTGATATTGATAAGATGACCATGGATAATCCAGAGAAGGCAAATAAATCTCTTAAAGAAGGTGATTTATTTTTAGAAGTTTTTGGAAAGGAAAGACATGGTCATGTTCGTGGCCTTGGTTTAGGCCCTTGCCCTTCTGATATATGGAGTTCAATGCCTTCTCGTGCGACAAGTGTACGCATGGCATACGATGCTAAGAGAAAAGTCAAGCAAACACGAGCAATGCAAGAAAAAATGACAGCTATGGAGCAGGAACAACTTGAGCTAAAAGTGAAATTAGCAAAAATGGAAGCGAAGATGGATGCTTGGCAACGAAGCCCAAATGATTTTCACCAATCTAATTCTATGAACACCAGACAGGTATAGTTTTACCATTTCTTATGTATTTTGTACATATAATTTTAATTTTTCTGTTTAATTTGTTCAATTGTTAAATCTATAGAACGTTGGCAATGCAAATGAAGATGGTATCAACAGACTTGAAAGAGAGGAATGGTCTTCGTCGTCATTATCCACTCATGCAATTCCGACTCATAGGGTTTGTTTTTACATTATTTCATAGCAAATTGTGTAGACACTCTCCAAATTCATTTTTGATGATTTAATTTGTGATAAATATGTATTCTAATGCTTAATTTTGAATAAATTCTCTCAATATTATAGATACATTGCAAGAAAATGAGATCGCAACAAGAAATATCTCGAGATGAAGTAAGTTATAATTTTGAATCTTTTTACACCATTTCAACTATGTTTAACTAATTACAAATTTGTCATAAAATATCATTTATAATGCTTGAACATGGTATATAGGGTGGAAAAGAAGTGACATTAATGTCTCTTGAAAACCTCATCGTCCCGTCGCACGAGGAATTCTATTTAGTAGAGACCCATCTACTATAGTTGGAGGAGAGCGACTAGGCCAACAGTATTGGGAGGTCTATGTTGAGGTTGCTATAATGCCCAATGAGAGCCTGATTCGTAATTTCGAAAATTTGAAGACAATCGGTGATGCTGTTCGAAAATCAATTGCTTGGCCTTCTTTTCTTGTAAGTTTCATGTTTATACATATATACTAATCAACTATTCTTTTCATACAAAATATGAACTAGATAATTGAATACTATCTTTTCTCCATTGTGATAGGTTAAAGAAGATGGAAGATGAAGAAGTTATGTGATCAGAAGAATGTTTTGGATATAGCCGCTTTGAAGCCATTTGATCGGCATGTTATGCAAACCTTTTTTGTTGTTTTGAGTGGCTTGTATATTTGTTGTTTCAGACCTTTTGAGTTTCAAACAGTTTATATGAAATCTTTTTTGAAGTCTTTTTTATTGTATGACTCAATTGTTAATAGTTTAAGTCGAGGCTTGGCTTAAACTTATTTACAAAGTACTTGTGGCCTACAGATTATAATGTAAAACTTTTTTATTGTATTGACTTTGTTTGCTTCAGTATATAAAATTGATGAACTTCTAGTATTGAATGACTCTTTGATATGCATGTCGAAAAAATTGTGACATTTACTGGTGAATAATTAAAAAAATAAATTCTTTTTGTGATTTTCTAAACTAGTGTAAAATACTATTTGCTGGCACTTAAGATTGTTTGAAATAATATTTTTGTTGGTGATTTTTGTTGTCGCCAAATAATGGTTTTGATGGTAATTTGGATTGCCATGAAATAATTATTTGCTGGTTATTGAAAATGCCGCCATTTTCTCATTTGATGGCATTTAAATTGCCAAGATAAATAGTATTTTTAGCGTTTCAAATTGCCAGTAATAACTATTTATAAGCACTTCAAATTGCCAAATATTGCTTTGCCGGCAATTTACTTTTGCCGACAGTTACATTATCATTTTTTTAGAAAATGCCAAGATTGATCTATAGTGGCAGTTTCGGCTACTTTTGCTGGCAATTCCGACGGCCAAGAAATATGTTTTTTCTTGTAGTGTCTAGTTGCCCGTTTCAGATTAAGGATTGGATCATGCTCGTGGATCTTTTGCAGTGCGCAAACTCGGGGAGTTTGATATAGTCTTGGGCATAGATTGGTTGACAAAGTACTTCGCCACGATCGATTGTAAGAATTAAACGGTGACCTTTAGGGAGCCGGGCCAGGAGGAGGTTGTATTTCGAGGATGCTAGAGCTCGCTGTTTACGATGACTATTAGCTCCTCTCGAGCTAGGCAGTTGATTAGTAGAGGGTAGTATTGGCTAGTGCAATGCTAGCCTATTTGGCTAGTATTGCACTACGGGATGTTGAGGACACCCCTATGATTGAGGATATCCCGGTAGTGCGTGAGTTCTAGGATGTGTTTCCAGCTGAGCTACCAGATATGCCACCTGATAGGGAGATTGAATTTGTGGTAGATCTTGTCCCTCGGACTACTCCAATTTCAAAAGCACCCTATAGGATGGCACCAGCTGAGTTGAAAGAAATGAGGGCACAGTTTCAGGACCTTCTAGATAAAGGTTTTGTACGACCGAGTGTGTCACCTTGGAGAACACCGGTTTTGTTTGTGAAGAAGAAGGACGGATCAATTCGCTTGTGCGTGGATTATCGTGAACTTAATAAAGTCACGATTAAGAATAAGTATCCGTTGCCAAGGATCGATGATCTATTTGACCAGCTTCAAGGATCGAGTGTGTATTCCAAGATCGACTTGCAGTCGGGATACCACCAGTTGAAGATCAAGCCTAAGGATATTTTGAAGACGGCTTTTAGAACACGGTATGGACATTTTGAGTTTACTGTTATACCGTTTGGGCTTGCTAATGCCCCGGCAACTTTTATGGATCTAATGAACCGTGTTTTCAAGCTATATCTAGACAGGTTCATCGTGGTGTTTATCGACGACATATTGGTTTATTCCTGAAATGATGCGGATCACGAGGAACACTTGAGACTTGTACTTCAAGTGCTTCGGTAAAAGAAACTCTTTGCTAAGTTGAAGAAATATGAATTTTGGCTTAGAGAGGGGGCGTTTTTGGGACACTTGATTTCGGGATCAGGTATAGCCGTGGATCCTAGGAAAATCGAAGCCATCAAGGATTGGCCAAGATCGACGAGTGTTACCGAGATACGGAGTTTTATTGGTTTGGCCGGCTACTACTAGAGGTTTGTTGAGGGATTTGCTAAGTTGTGACGCACTGAACTTTCGCAAATAGGAAGGTTCGAGTGTTGGATGTGAGTTCTGAGCTTTTTCAGACTTTCTGGAGGGTCGTTGACTGTGTTCCGACCTATGGCACGAGTCCCGAGAATAGCGGTTGAAAACTATGCATCAAAGTCCAAAAAGTTGGATTTTTGGCGACTATCGGATTGCATTTTAGGGCGTTTGTACCGGTACAAGGCTGATGGTTGTACCGGTACGGGCATGATGGTTATACTGGTACACTCTGGATTTTGTACCAGTACACTTGGCCAATTATCTCAAACCCGAGCCTCGGGTTTGGCAGTTTCGCAGGATCTGTACCGGTACACTTTTTCCGTGTACCGATACACTTTGGCAGAATCTTACAGAGTGAAACTGCAAGGGTGTTTTGGTATTTTGGCCATTTCTATTAGTACCCACGCCCCTTAGGGCATCCCTTGAGCATGGCCACAGCAGGAGAAAGGTGAGTGAGCCTCTCTTCTACTCTCTTTGACCCCCTTCCATTTCTCTTGGATTTTTAGAGGATTAATTACCTCTTTTGCTCTCTTTTGCTTGTTGGAGCCATTATCACCATTAGAGAGGCATAGAGCTTGGATTTGGAGCTTGTTGAAGAAAAGATCTTCAACTTTATTGGTATTTGAACCATGGCCTTCAAAGAGGTAAGAAACATCTCCTTTCCTCTTGATTTGGATTTTGGAGCTTTCTTTTGGTAGAAACCCTAGATTTTGGAAATTAGGGTTTTAAATGGGGCTTTTTGATTAGAGGCTTTTAGAACTCTATTGATTGGTTTAGAACCCTGGTTTAGGTTGCTTTGGAAGGGATCTAGCTTCCTTTTGGATTTTCTAAGAGATTTTCCATACATTAGGTGAGTTATTCCATACCTTTTACCTTGATGTTTAAAGATTGAACTCATGGTTCATCTTCTGAGGTTGTAACTCCTATGGCATACTTTGTAGGGTGCTAGGAGCAAGAATATAGACTTCGTTAGCGGTTCGGAGCATCGTGAGAATCATCGGTGGGTTTGGCCTCACATACAGAATAAGAAAATCTCATTGGTGTCAAGTTACATTCGGTTAATTGGAAATTCATGTATTATCATGTTAGATGCATTATTTTAGAATTTTACAATGCTTAAAACCTATATGTTATGTATAATGCAATTTTACCTCTATATAGTAGAGATGTGTGCATGTGAGACTAAGTAGGTGTTAGCATTCTAATTGGGACTTGGAACTATATTGTTATAGTGGAATTGACATATACCTGTGGACATAAAACTATGCATGACATAGGAGAAAAGTTAATGTCATAAAGCGGCATTAGACTTGCATTCATATGTGAACTAGTGAGCTAATGTCATCAAGCGGCATTAGGCTCGGAATGGAACATTGACATAGTGAAATGTAGTGTCATGAGAGATATTGTACTAGACCTTAGGGTTACTAGTGACTATTGCCATGTGAGAGACATGCGGATTGGGTACTGGAGACTTGACTATGCTTGCTTGCCATTTGTCATGCCCCGGGATCGGCAGAGCCTTCCCAAAATCATGTCCAGACCCGCCATATGTCAACACATACAACGCGTCTACTAAAATACAGCGGAATTAAAACAACAATAGGCTATATCTAAGAATATCAGAGCCACATACAACTAGTTCTACAATAAGTAGGAAGGATAGTAAACTGAACAATAAAATAGAAGCATAAGGTGAAACAACAACTATCACAATATCCAAAAACATGGTGGTCTCACTATACATGGTACAACTCTCCACCTCTCCAAAATAAAACAAGAGAAAGGTAGACCACCTATCCACGAGCCCTCGCCCAGAAGTCGCTATCCCGAGGCAACAACCTTGCCGCGGTCCCTAGCCTCCCCCGATGCGGAAGGCGCTGAAAAGTAAACAGAAACAGAGGGCCTGAGAACTATAATTTATAGTTCCCAGTGGGCAATTACTGACCTGAACCATTGCACCACTGGGCCAAAAGAAAAGAGGGTAAGTATGCGATACATAAACACTGTAATAAAGGCATAAAGGAAATGCTATCAATTATAACACAATAAGTAAGATTGCATAGATGTCATAATCCTCTGTTCCAACATATAAGAAAATATGTTTTACTATAACGAACAAGTATACTATGATGTGAATAAAGAACTATCAAGTATACTATATAACCCAAGTAATGCCCTAAGCATGTCGACATAATCCAACTACTAAGTCCTATCTAGTAGTGATTGTCATTTATTGTTGAATGTCAAGGTTCAATCTCTTTTTGGGATCTACACAAGTTAATCCAGCTTGTGCCACCTAAGTGTCGTGGTAGCCCCAACATCCCCCGTAAGGAATGAGTCTAACCAATTCGGCCCCATAGGTTTCTCAATACCGCACGCGCGACGAATCGCAAAGGCCAACTCCGGAGTGCCGGCTTGTAGGGAGCGGCCCTCACAAGCATGTGCGAATGAGCACAAATGGCAAGTAAGTACAGTCAAGTCTCAAGTATCCAACCATCATGTCTCTCACATGGCAAATGTCACTAGCAACCCTAGGTCTAGTTCAATAACTCTCATGACACTAGAATTTACTATGTCAATGTTCAACCACGAGCCTAATGCCGCTTGATGACATTAGCTCACTAAATCACATATTGATGCGAAGTCAATGCCTCTTTATGACAAGGGCTTTTCTCCTATATCATGCATAGTTTCTATGTCCACAACCATGTCTCAAATTCACTTAAACATATAGTTCAAGTCACAACTAGAATGCTAATAACTACTTAGTTCTCACATGCACACTTGTAGCATACTGGACTTGCGCAAATTTCGGAGTTCGAGTACTTAATTGAGATTTGAACTTTTCCAGATTTTCTGGAGGGTCGTTGACTGTGTTCCGACCTATGGCACGAGTACCGAGATTTGTGGATGAATTCCAAGCTCTAAAGTCCAAAACGTTGGATTTTAGGTTGCTCTCGGATTGAAATTTCGAGGTCTTGTACCGGTACAAAATGATGGTTATACCGGTACAAGCGTGATGGCTATACCGGTACAAAATGGATTTTGTACCGGTACAGACCAGCTGAGCGAGGCAACCCGAGCCTCGGGTTTGGCTTTTCGCAGAGTTTATACCGGTACAAAATGGATTTGTACCGGTACAAGCTGGCAGTTTTCGAGCAGACCGAATTGCAGGGGGTTTTTGGCTATTGTAGCACTTCTATTAGTGCAAGCCTCGCCCCTAGGGCTTTTCCTTGTGTTCTTCACAGCAATAGAAGAGGTAAGAGCTCCCTCCACTCCATCTTCTTCATTTCTCCTTGGTTTTGGATGGGTTTTTGAGGATTAAAACCCTCTCTTTGCTCTCTTTTGCTTGGTAAAGCCTATTTCCTCCATTGTTGGAGATTTGGAGCTTTTGATTGGAGCTTGGTAGATCAAGCTTCAACCCTAGAGCCTTTTGAACTTGATTTGAAGCATCTTGGAGGTAAGCATCAAGTTCTCTTACTCTAGATTCGGATTTTGAGGCTTTTTGTGTGATGAAACCCTAGAATGGGATTCTAGGGTTAGGTTTTGGGGATTTTCGTTTTAGGGCTTCTTAGACCTAATTGATGGGTTTAGAACTTTGGTTTAGGTTGGATTACAAGGACTCTAACTCCCATTTGGAGATCGAGAGAGTTTCCTTCGCATTCGGTGAGTTTTCTTCACCCTTTTGTAGAATTCTTTAAAGATTGAACTCATGGTTCGTTTTCTTAGCTTGTAACTCCTAGGGTTTGCTTTTTAGGACTCAATGAGTCATAATCGAAGCTTCGTTAGCGTTTCGAAGCGACGCTATTCGCACTTGGTGGGTTTGGCTTCGTGAGCATAGGAGCAAATGGCTCGTAAGTGCTTATTTGGTTTGATTAAATTATTCTAAATGCATATTCTTGCTAGATAGAATTATTATGAATTTTGGAGCACTTAAAATGCATGCCTTATGTATGATAAAAATTTCACTCTATATAGTAGAGCTTTCTGGGTTATTTTTGCATGCATGTGAGAGTGGCTCTTGGGGGCGCCTGGGAGTGTGCCATTCATGTTAATATAGCTTAACTAAAGTATTTGAGAACATTAAATTTGTGTTGGGACTTAGAAAAGCTTAAGTATCATCAAGCGGCACTTAACTTAGAAAACTGTGAAACTGCAACCTAGAGACATTGATATAGGCCACTGACATCTATCATATTCCATGTTAGAGACATGATGACATAGAGATAGGCCTTGGACACAGTGACTTTACCTTCCATGTTAGAGACATGATGATTTGAGACTTGTGACAGTTCTTGTGACTATATGCCATTGTGCTCATTCGCACATGCTTGTGAGGGTCGCTCCCTACAAACCGGCACTCCGGAGTTGGCCAACGCGTTTCATGTATTCGCCGTGCGGGATTGGGCGCCGAAGTGGATTGCCGTGGGTCAGTCTCGTTCCTAGGGTAGGGATGTTGACTACTACGGGGCCATTAGGCTCGGCATTTGGGCTAGGCAGCCTTCGGGTGGGCATCGGCCATGCCGCCTTCGGGTTGGATCTTTGGACTTAAACTTAATATAGTTTAAAGGAAATTGTGAACTTGACTAGAATAGTAAACTTTAACACTTTACTATCATTTGTGGACATTGTGGATTTGACTAGAATAGTAAACTTCAACTCTTTACTATTAAATTGGGAACATTATACTAGTAGTTATACTTACTAATCATGCTTAGATTAGTCGTTTGCTTATGCTTATTTATGCTAAGTAGAGATATCATGTTTAGTAGCTTACCTGTTTATTTTACATGTCGTTTACCTTACTTAGGCATAGTTTATAGTTTACTTGCTTAGTTTTGGGCCTAGTGGAGCATGCAACTGAAGTCAGTAATTGCCAACTGGGAACTATTAATTAATAGTTCTCACGCCCTCTTTTTCTAATGTGTTTCAGAGCCTTCGGCACCGGCGGAGGCAAGGGATCGCGGCAAGGGAGTCGCGTCTAGTTAACTCATAGTAGCTTTACTCTCTTTTAGGTGGTTCTACTTTTCTCTCTTTTTGGTATTTGTGAGAGAGAGATTTTTGTATCCCGGTATAGAGACTACCATATACCTTTTATACCTTTTGGTTGTGGAGTTATGGTTGTACTTATTTTCAGCTTCTTAGTGTTGTTAGTACTTTATTTCCTATATAGAGATCTAGTTGTTATATTGTGCTCTGATACTACTAGATGCCTCTTTTCTTGTTGTTTTATTTATCGTTTTGCTAGACGCCTTGTATATTTTAAATGTACGGCGGGTCTGGACACGCGCCGGGCGGGCTTCCGCTGAGTCCCGGGGCGTGACAGATTAAATTGGTATCAGAGACTAGGGTTGAGTCTTCTTGTGGACCTAGCAAACTTTAGGCCGGTTGGACTATAGGATATAGGCTCGTGAGAGGCGAGGTCTATTTAACTTGTGAGCGAAAGTATTCAGATTGGGTATCTTGAATAACTCTAGTAAGTAGAGTTGGACCGAAGTGTATAACTCCTAACTTCGTGGAGGGTTACGTTGGCGACCGACAACGTAACATCGGGAGTTAGTTGTGAAACACACTTCATTACTTTCGCATGATTTGGGTATTGTTGAGTGGGGCTGCGATAGCGTGGGTTTTATTAACTTGCGCTTTAGTGATGTTGTGCCGTCTTGTTGACGACCCGCTCTAAGTTTGTTGGAGCGGATGACGCGACAACGTTTGGGGAAGTGGAGATGTCCACTACCCTCGGATCCAACGAGGTCCGCGAGTGAGGTGCCTACTTGCGGCTCTCCTTTGGTTTGGCGACTCGGCGGGCGACACCGGCTCAACGGCGAGCAATTGCGGCACGCGAGCGGGATGCGCGCATGAAACACCTGGAGTGCTCCTTACTGCAATGGGCGGTTCTCCTGTGATGGTTGAGGGAGCAGAGCGAGAGTGGCTCATGGATCGCCCAACGAGTTCAAGAGGTGTAATCCCAGGATCCTCGATAGAGAGAATGATGACCACTGGATCGTAGGAAGTGGTCGATGCTGGTGGAGAAACTAATTCCGCGACACATTCGTGGAAGAGAAAGGCAGAGTTTGGCTTGCCGCTCATCACCTGAGCGATGAGGTTTGTAGCTGGTGGTTGGACATTCAGGATAGCATCAACGCTGTCATTGTGGCGGTTACTTGGAAAAGGTTCAAGAAACTCCTGTTGAAGATTTACTTCCCTGAGAGTGTTAAGAGAAAGTCGGAGCAGGATCTGTGTGGTATGCTCCAAGGGAACCGGACGGTGGCCGAGTGCCAGAGGGAGTTCCCTCGGCTCCCACAGGGTGGCCGTTGTTGTGCGAGACAGCGAAGACTTCAGCCGTTGATCTTTCGGTTGGCGCAACCTTTCGATCTTCAGACTTACCAAGATGTGGTAAACCACATGCTCGTTGAGAAGGCTTAGACTAAGGATCTGGGCTAGAGGCCCACGGCCGAGGGTGCGAGTCAGACGCACTCTGGGAGGCAACCTGTTTAGAGGCTGACGGAGGAGTCACAACAGGCCCCGAGCGGCCGCATGCATACGGCTCAGACTGAGGAGGCGACGAGAGTCGAGATAGTGACTACGTGTTTTGGTTCGTACTATGACTTTCGAGTGTGCATTGGTTGATGCCGGTGCATTGCACTTATCCTTTGATCGGCTATTTGCCGAGTTGTATTGCATCACGTTAGTTCGCTGTTTGCGATGAGGATTAGCCCTTGACTGAGACGGTTAGTTTGCGGGTGGTGGGTAGCTTTTTGCTATGCTATATGGACCTCATGATGATTGCATTAGTTGCATCCCTGGATCGGCTGTTTGCCAGATGGTGTTCGGGGACGATCCGTGCCTGGACCAGTTGTAGGCTGGAGCACAGGCCCTTCGAGCGAGCGTAGTTAGCTGTGAGTGACAGCGGCCCGGTACCTTCGGGTAGGGCAGAGTTTTGGTCAGGACGGTAGTCCGAGCTTAGACCCAAGGACGTGGAATGCCACGTGTGGGATCGTGAGATCGAGGATACACCAAGTGTGTAGTGAACCAACCCGAGGATTTCTAGCATTGATCATTCTTCGATGTTATAGGATGATCAGATGATCGGGTGTGTCGTTTCGAACACCCTACCTTGCGAGAAGGTTTTGCGTGCCAACAAATAGATTGGCTTTCGTGGTGTGGAGTTTGTGAGGTACTTTGTACCTTGGGTCTTGCAAGCTGATTTAACTCGCCTTGGGATTTTGAACACGAAATAGTGCATGTTGAGGATTTATTCCACTGGTTGTGGTGACTATCTCCCTTACCTAAAACTAGGTAAGTATTGGAGAGGATTTGGGGCCTAACTGGCCGTTACCTTCGGTTGTTCGAGAATCCTCAGAATGAAGGATACCTTTAGAGTTGTTAATGCTCCCATGACGGAGTCACGAATCGTGAGCTCAGGTGGCAGGGAGATCTTTGCATTTCGTGTTTCGCTTCGTGAGAAACACCCTCTATTGAAGTGGGACCAGTAGGGTCGTTTCGACTGTATGTCGACCATCGTGATCTAAACTGAATCACGATTGGGCAATCGCTCGGCTGTAGAGGCTCGTTGATCGTTTCAATTAGTCTCGAGATATTGGCGTACTCGATTGAATCGTATTGCAATCGGGGTAATACCATTTTGTGTTGGAGTTTGAGGTTGTACCTCAAGCGAATGTTGATATTTGTTTGGGACATCGCGAGGATTAGCGTGATGTTGCCGAAGCCTGTAGTACTTCACCAACGTTAGGGACTTGCGGAAGGATAATTCCAAGCCCTCTTGATGGATTGGCGGAACCGGTCGCAGATGACCATGGGTATCCCGATGAAGATCAGCAAGGATCAACTGCGGAAGTATACTGAGGTGAGCTGAGTGTGAACTCGCTTTGTTGGATCAAGTGGTTGGGAAAAATTCGCGAGGGAACGTGCCAAGTTGCTGATTTTCCCTTGTTCGGATGTTGCACATGGAATTAAGTTTCTTGTAATGAAGACTTCGTGGAAGAGTGGTTGAGATCGACGTTCTGGTCGATAGTCACTTCATGGTGACATTGATAGAGAGCTACTACTAATTGTAAATGGAACCCTCTCTATCACGTGAGTTGAGCTCTGTGACTATGGATACCTGGGGTATCTGATGCTAAGGGAAGATTTGTGGAGAAGAATTTCGAATGATTCGTTTCGAGCGCTTGAGCAGTTAGTGCTATGAGACCCTCTATCGAAGATAAGCTCTCGGCGTAGGCTTATGAAGAGTTTACTTGAGGCATCAAGTTGAGACTAAGGGAATGACCTTAGTAGATTGAGGATGTGTGTGGGTTGTGGTTCTTGACTATATATATAGAAGAGAAGGAGCGAGTACCACCCTAGTAGTGGAGTTGAGACTACTGTGGAGGCATTGGGGTGCAATGCCGATTGGTGAATCGAGTGACCACTTCTGGAGAACCAATTTGGATGATTTGTCAAGTGTCGCGACAACCGAAGAGATGATTATTATGGATTTCTGATTGTCGGGCTGTTCATGCCAAGCAGGTATAAAAGGATAGCCATGTGAAAATTACGCTATGCTTAATTTATGGATTGGTATTACACTCAGTCGTGCAATCTTTTAACAAGATCTGACTTTGAGCTGAGCAAGCATTGTTGGGATTAGAGCCAACGATTAGATATTGTATCACATCTCTTTAGTGAGCATTCCGATGGAGTGTTGATGGATCAGGTAACGGGTTTGAACCCCGGGTTCTTGCTACGAGCGGTATTGTTGGATCCGCCTCAGAGAGCTATATAACGGAATTCCAATTGTATGATCACTTGGTTTTGGTGATGACCCACTGAATAGCTTGTCGAACGAGCGCAATTTAGAGAGGGAACTTCTCGGAGAAGACTTGAAGTTGCTTTATTGGTGGCCCGGGATGAAAAAGGATGTTGGCGAGTTTGTAGCTCGTTGTCTAACTTGCCAACAAGTGAAAGCTGAGCATAGAGTTCCCGCAGGGGAATTGCAGAGCCTACCGATTCCAGTGTGGAAGTGGGAGAAGATCACCATGGATTTTGTGATGGGGTTGCCTCGCTCACAGGCAGGGCATGATGCTACATGAGTGATCGTGGATATGTTGACGAAATCAGCACATTTCATACCTATCCATACTACTTGGACTGGAGAGAGACTCGCACGGGTATATTTGGATGAGATTGTGCAACTACATGGAGTACCTACATCGATTGTAGCGGACAGGGACACACGTTTTGTGTCACACTTTTGGAGGAGTCTACAGGACGCCTTAGGTACTCGACTGGACTTCAGCACTGCTTTCCACCCTCAGAGTGACGGGCAGTTAGAGCGTACTATACAAACCCGCGAGGATATGCTTCGAGCCTACGTGATCGACTTCCAGGGAGGATGGTCGCAGCATCTACCGATGGCAGAGTTTGCTTATAACAACAGTTATCAAGCAAGCATCAAGATGGCACCTTTCGAGGCATTGCATGGACGAAAGTGCAGATCGCCACTTCATTGGAGTGAAGTTGGCGAAAGATTGACTTTAGGCCCTGAGGTGCTCCAGGAAGCTGAGGAAAAGGTTCGAATCGCTTGGGAGCGACTGCTGACGACCCAGAGTAGACAAAAGAATTATGCTGATAGACATCGACGAGACTTGGAGTTTCAGGTTGGAGACCACGTCTTCTTGAAAGTCTCGCCATCAAAGGGAATTCGACGATTTGGAATTCGGGGCAAGCTGAGTCCCCGCTTCATTGGACCATATGAGATCTTGGAACGTGTAGGTCCGGTAGCGTACCGACTTGCTCTACCGCCGAACCTATCAGGGGTGCATAACGTCTTTCATGTATCGGTCCTTCGGAAATATGTTCATAATCCGGCTCACATTTTGGATGCTGCACCCATTGAGCTGAGGGAGGATTTGAGCTTCGAGGAGCAACCAGTGAAGATCTTGGCTCGCAAAGTGAAGAAATTGCGAAATCGAGAACTTCCTTACGTGAAGGTTCTTTGGAGCAACCACGAGGAGCGGGAGGCCACGTGGGAGCTTGAGAGCGCGATGCGGGAGCGCTATCCCCATCTCTTTCAGATGGAAGCTTGAGGTATGAGTTCGCTTTTGAGTTTCGCGGACGAAACTCCTTTTTAGGAGGGGTGAATGTAGCATACTGGACTTGCGCAAATTGCGGAGTTCAAGTACTTAATTGAGATTTGAACTTTTTCAGATTTTGTGGAGGGTCGTTGACTGTGTTCCGACCTATGGCACGAGTACCGAGATTGGTGGATGAATTCCAAACTCTAAAGTCCAAAAAGTTGGATTTTAGGTTGCTCTCGGATTGAAATTTCGAGGCCTTGTACCGGTACAAAATGATGGTTATACCGGTACAAGCGTGATGGCTATACCGGTACAAAATGGATTTTGTACCGGTACAGACCAGCTGAGCGAGGCAACCCGAGCCTCGGATTTGGCTTTTCGCAGAGTTTATACCGGTACAAAATGGATTTGTACCGGTACAAGCTAGCAGTTTTCGAGCAGACCGAATTGCAGGGGGGTTTTGGCTATTGTAGCACTTCTATTAGTGCAAGCCTCGCCCCTAGGGCTTTCCCTTGTGTTCTTCACAGCAATAGAAGAGGTAAGAGCTCCCTCCACTCCATCTTCTTCATTTCTCCTTAGTTTTGGATGGGTTTTTGAGGATTAAAACCCTCTCTTTGCTCTCTTTTGCTTGGTAGAGCCTATTTCCTCCATTGTTGGAGCTTTGGAGCTTTTGATTGGAGCTTGGTCGAGGATCAAGCTTCAACCCTAGAGCCTTTTGAACTTGATTTGAAGCATCTTAGAGATAAGCATCAAGTTCTCTTCCTCTAGATTCGGATTTTGAGGCTTTTTGTGTGATGAAACCCTAGAATGGGATTCTAGGGTTAGGTTTTGGGGATTTTCGTTTTAGGGCTTCTTAGACCTAATTGATGGGTTTAGAACTTTGGTTTATGTTGGATTACAAGGGCTCTAACTCCCATTTGGAGATCGAGAGAGTTTCCTTCGCATTCGGTGAGTTTTCTTCACCCTTTTGTAGAATTCTTTAAAGATTGAACTCATGGTTCGTTTTCTTAGCTTGTAACTCCTAGGGTTTGCTTTTTAGGACTCAAGGAGTCATAATCGAAGCTTCGTTAGCGTTTCGGAGCGACGCTATTCGCACTTGGTGGGTTTGGCTTCGTGAGCATAGGAGCAAATGGCTCCTAAGTGCTTATTTGGTTTGATTAAATTATTCTAAATGCATATTCTTGCTAGATAGAATTATTATGAATTTTGGAGCACTTAAAATGCATGCCTTATGTATGATAAAAATTTCACTCTATATAGTAGAGCTTTCTGGGTTATTTTTGCATGCATGTGAGAGTGGCTCTTGGGGGCGCCTGGGAGTGTGCCATTCATGTTAATATAGCTTAACTAAAGTATTTGAGAACATTAAATTTGTGTTGGGACTTAGAAAAGCTTAAGTGTCATCAAGCGGCACTTAACTTAAAAAACTGTGAAACTGCAAACTAGAGACATTGATATAGGCCACTGACATCTATCATATTCCATGTTAGAGACATGATGACATAGAGATAGGCCTTGGACACAGTGACTTTACCTTCCATGTTAGAGACATGATGATTTGAGACTTGTGACAGTTCTTGTGACTATATGCCATTGTGCTCATTCGCACATGCTTGTGAGGGTCGCTCCCTACAAGCCGGCACTCCGGAGTTGGCCAACGCGTTTCATGTATTCGTCGTGCGGGATTGGGCGCCGAAGTGGATTGCCGTGGGTCAGTCTCGTTCCAAGGGTGGGGATGTTGACTACTACGGGGCCATTAGTCTCGGCATTTGGGCTAGGCAGCCTTCGGGTGGGCATCGGCCATACCGCCTTCGGGTTGGATCTTTGGACTTAAACTTAATATTGTTTAAAGAAAATTGTGAACTTGTCTAGAATAGTAAACTTTAACACTTTACTATTATTAGTGGACATTGTGGATTTGACTAGAATAGTAAACTTCAACTCTTTACTATTAAATTGGGAACATTATACTAGTAGTTGTACTTACTAATCATGCTTAGATTAGTCGTTTGCTTATGCTTATTTATGCTAAGTAGAGATATCATGTTTAGTAGATTACTTGTTTATTTTACATGTCGTTTACCTTACTTATGCATAGTTTATAGTTTACTTGGTTAGTTTTGGGCCTAGTGGAGCATGCAACTGAAGTCAGTAATTGCCCACTGGGAACTATTAATTAATAGTTCTCACGCCCTCTTTTTCTAATGTGTTTCAGAGCCTTCGGCACCGGCGGAGGCAAGGGATCGCGGCAAGGGAGTCGCATCTAGTTAACTCATAGTAGCTTTACTCTCTTTTAGGTGGTTCTACTTTTCTCTCTTTTTGGTATTTGTGAGAGAGATTTTTGTATCGCGGTATAGAGACTACCATGTACCTTTTATAGCTTTTGGTTGTGGAGTTATGGTTGTACTTATTTTCAGCTTCTTAGTGTTGTTAGTACTTTATTTCCTATATAGAGATCTAGTTGTTATATTGTGCTCTGATACTACTAGATGCCTCTTTTCTTGTTGTTTTATTTATCGTTTTGCTAGACGCCTTGTATATTTTAGATGTACGGCGGGTCTGGACATGCGCCGGGCGGGCTTCCGCTGGGTCCCGGTGCGTGACAACACTTCTTTACTATATAGAGGTAAAATTGCATTATACATAACCTAAGTGTATTAAGTATTCTAAAATTCACAAATAATATATATAACATGAAATTACATGAATTTCCAATTAACCGTAAACAATTAAGCACCAATGAGAATTTCTCATTGTGCTAGGTGAGGCCAATGTTAAGGATTTTATAAGTTGGCGTATTTCATGTAGTGTTTGGAGTCTTGAAGGAGTCAGGAGCACACTTGGACAAAGAAGATGCGAACGGGCGTTACATAAAGACTGCACAAGCTCGCACTTTCCTCCCAGTATAATACTAAGATCATTTATGGTGTTTTTGATCAAAGATATAGTAGTTAGAAGACTTAGATTAATTTCTATTTAATAAAAAATCAAAGCTGGAAAAATCTGATTCAGATCCGGATCTGAAGGGTGTGATCCGGATCCCGTAAGCAAGGTTTCTGCGCAACTTTAATTGAGATCCGGACCTGGGTTGTGATCCGGATCCCGTACCTTGGTGTCTCAAGCTGCGTAAGGGTGAACCGGATCTAAGAGATTGGATCTGGATCCCGAAGCCTAGTGTTTTGATGTTGCGCATCCTAGGACCGGATCCGATGGTTTAGGACCGGACCCAATGAAAATTGTTTTTGAATAACGGAAGAGAGAACCGGTTGAGGGGGTCAGGTCCGGACATCCCAAGACTGGTTTCTGAGTATAGGGTCCGGACCTTGGCTGCGGAAAATCTTTCCAGATTTGGTTGTTTTAATCCTAATCTATCTCTAAGTCTCCTAAACATTATATAAGGACCATGGGGGGTTCAGAATTTGATATGCTTACAATCTTATTCTCTTTTGAAAACCCTAGAAACTCTTTTTAAACCTAATATTTTTCTAAATCAGAGATTCGGCGGTATTGATCATCAAATTGGTTCTAGGTTTTTTATTATTCTTTCGGAATCAAGTTGATGATCAATTAAAAAGAGATCCCCCATCGGTTATGGTTTTTAATTGTTAAAATCACCATAAATCATCGTCTTTTACTCCAGATGGAGATTGGCGCGGAGATCGCGTGAAGGACCGTGGATTCGGTGGACGCATCGAGGATTCGGAGGGTTGTTGCGGCAAGGATTTGCGGCGTGATCGATTGAAGGATTTCAAGCGATCGAGGACTAGCGAAAGAGATCCACATTGGAGAATTGGTAAAGTTGGGTTAGGTCATCGGTAAATCACCTTGTACTCAATTTGATTCTTAGTGGATTTTCGTGTCATCGGTCCCGTGGGTTTTTCTCTCCGTTTTGGAGTTTTCCCACGTTAAAATCTCGTGTGTTGATTTTATTTTCCGCATTTATTTTTAAAACGCATTGAGATTTGTGGTTTTTGGCCGTTACACCTATTCACCCCCCTCTAGGTGTCGATAACCTTTTAGATCTTTTGGATCCATATCTTACAAGTGGTATCAGAGCGGGTATAGGTTGTAGACAATGGCCGAGGGCGGTAATATTAATCGACCTCCTTTCTTCGACGGCACTAACTATGCTTATTGGAAAGTCCGCATGAGGGCGTTTCTAATAGCCATCGATGAAAGAGTTTGGCAATCGGTGGAATTTGGATGGAAACACCCCACCGAAGTAGTTGATAATATTACTGTCCCCAAGCCTCGAACTAAGTGGACTGAGGACGAGAATGAACTTTCATCTTGTAATGGGAAGGGGATTAATGCCTTGTTCAATTCTTTAAATCAAACCGAATTCTCTCGGGTTTCGGCGTGTGAAACCGCCAAAGAAATTTGGGATACTCTTAAAACTACTCACGAGGGAACAAGTCTTGTCAAAGTTCAAAAATTACAAATGTTGACTAGTCGTTTTGATTCTATTCATATGGAAGAGAATGAAAACTTTACCGATTATTACACTCGTCTTCAAGACATAGTCAACACTTGTTCCAATTTGGGTGAGAAGATCCCCGAAACCAAGATCATTCGTAAGATTTTAAGAACTCTCCCGAGCGTTTCCGAGCGAAAGTCGCTTATTGAAACCGTGAAACACCGGATGAGATGAAAGTAGATGAATTAGTCGGTGCACTTCAAACTTATGAGATGACTTTTCCTTCTAACTCATCTTCTTCCAAGTTGTCTTCTAAGTCGACAGGGATGGCTCTTAAATCTACTAAAGGAGGCAACGAGGATTCTACTTCCTCCGACTCGGACGTGGACACGACAGTGGAGGAGTTCGAGAAGCAACTTGCTCTTCTTACAAGGAAGTTTCGTCGAAATTTTAAGAAGAAGTTTCCTTCAAAGTCCTTTTCCTCATCAAAATCAAACAAATCAAAAGGGAGTACTTCTTCTTCATCTTCTAAGTCAAAGCGTAACGAAAACTCTTCTAAAGAATTTTCTAAAGATAAGAAAAAAGAAGAAGGACAAATCCAATGTTATAAATGTCGAGGCTTTGGACATATAGCATCGGATTGTCCAAACAAAAAGGCTTTGAAAAAGAAAGCCATGCAAGCCATCACTTGGGATGACTCGACATCGGAAGAGTCCACCTCAAGTGATGAAGATGTTAATGCTACGGCTCTTTCGTCAATTATGTGCTTAGCTTCATCCGATTCACTTTCTAACTCCACATTGCATGAAAATTCCACTCCGGAGAACTCTGCGGATGAAGAATCAGATGGAGATGATATGGCCACAGCATATCATCAATTGGTTGATGAGTCAAGGAAGATGGCAAAGCTCAACAAAAGGTTGCGGCGGAGAATCATTGACCTGGAAGGAGAGAACTCAAACTTAACCACAGCTACCAAAAGCTTGGAACAAGAGAAGGATGGATTGTCTCGAGCATACAATTCAATAGTGGAAAAGGTAGCAATTCTTGAGAAAGAGAAGGGGACGTATGAAGAAAACATGAAGTTTCTCAATAAGCAATTGACGGAGTCAAAAGAGGCGAACTAGGAGTTCACGAAGACAATTATACAACTTAGATCGGACTTGAACAAGTTTTCCTCCGGTACGGCTAGATTGGATAGGATGCTTGGACTTGGACAAACCAACAAATTCGGACTTGGATATGAGAGGACTTACATAGATCTGGTTGATAAGCAATTCATGGACAAACCTACTCCTAAGGTTCAAGGTAATTTTTCTCGTGCTACTAACCCTTTTGCTAACAAAGTTTGTCATTTTTGTGGAGTTCTAGGTCATGTGAAGAAACGTTGTACACGAAAGAAGAACTCCGGGGCAAACATGAACCGAGGGGTGCAAGCAAGGCCCAAGAGAGTGTTAAAGATATGCCTTCTTTTTTATTGGTTTGGTTCATGCACCGGGTCTATGGAATAATAGACAGGATCTTATTAGGATTTATTATTTGATGGATCCTAATTTAAGTTGGAATCCTAAGTAGATTAGGATTGGTTTACTCTATATCACATTGAATTAGAGTAGGATTGAGCCAAATCTTCCTCTCTATATATATACATGCATATGCATGTACGGAATATTAGAGGCTTGGGAGCGGCCGAAATTAATTAGCACTCCGGCTTTGGAACCGTACGGTTCAGGGGGTGCATGAGGCTTAATTAATTAGCATGCAGTGAAGCTAATTAATTAAGGTGGCCGGTTCTCTTCATGTACGTCCGTACGATAGCTTGAGGAGAAGAAGTGCCGTGTTCTTTGCATGCGACGTCGGATCGAAGTCGGCGGCGGAGCGACGGTTATCGACCAAATTGTCTGAGCGGTTCGGGTTCTTCGAAGCAACGACATAAAGGAATTTGGTTAGAGTTTCTATACTTCTCTAATTTTGGTCTTCTCGGTTTTACGGAAAGCTTTTCGGTATTTTCTTGAAGTTTTCGTTGGAACAAGAGAAAGGTGGAGTTCACCATAAGGCTCTTGGTTTTTTATCTGGAGAAGACATAAGGTGTAAGCTTGTATTACTTTTTCTTCATATAGTGGAATACATCTCTCTCGCTCTCCCCGTGGACGTAGGCAATTGCTGAACCACATAAATCTTGGGTTCTTCTTTCTGCATTTATTTCTTTTACCGTTCGTTGGGTGTTTTCTCTATTTTTCGTGCATCTTTGTTGGTAACGCATGACGGACGATCCATCCGGTTCCCAACAAGTGGTATCAGAGCTTAAGGTTCGCGCTACATCAGAGATGTCGAAAGTCTCGTCTTCTAAGTTTGAGGTGGAGAAATTTGACGGTAAAGGAAACTTCGGTCTTTGGCAGAAGAGTGAAAGCCCTTCTGGTTCAACAGGGCCTTCATAAAGCGTTGCTCGGAAAATCGAAAAAGCCGACATCGATGAGCGACGAAGATTGGGAGGAGATTGATCTGCGGGCATTGAATACAATTATATTGTGTTTAGCAGATGAGGTGATGTATAACGTCATGGATGAAGAAACTACAGTCGGTATGTGGGACAAGCTGGAGAAATTGTACATGACAAAAAGCCTCTCGAACGTGCTGTACCTAAAGCAAAAATTATATGGGCTACGCATGAAGGAAGGTACGGCAATAACGGAACACTTGAACACCTTTAATAAAATTATTGCAGATTTGCTCAGCATTAATGTCAAGGTTGACGAGGACGATAAGGCGTTGATTTTTCTTACATCACTTCCGTCGTCCTACAATCACTTGGTGACCACCATACTGTACGGGAAGCAAACTCTGAAGATGGAAGATGTTGCATCGATACTTTTATCCGAAGAGATCAGGTTGCAGGCAAGTACCGAAGAAAACAGTGCAGGTTTGGTCGTAAATGATACAGGTGGAGTAAGGGGACGATCTAGCGAACGTGATGCAGGTGAAGGAAGATCCCGTTCTAAGTCAAAATCGAAAAAGGTTAAGTGTTACTTCTGCAAGAAGGAGGGTCACGTGAAAAGAAACTGCGAGAAGAGGAAGGTCTGGCTGCAAAATCTAGATTCCTCTGCGGATACGGCAAGCGTAGCTAGCGACACTAGTCAGGATGTTTTGACGGTTTCTACAGGTTCAGAATCTCTCAATGACTGGATATTGGATTCGGGTTGTTCTTGTCACATGACTTCGGACAGATCTTTATTTGATACCTATAAATCTTGTGAAAGCGGTAGTGTTATGATGGGCAATCGCACTAGTAAGATGATCGATTTAACAAGAAATTAAAGATGTTCGATGGTGTGGTGATGACGTTAACGGATGTGAGACACATTCCGGATCTCAGGTTGAATCTTATATCACTTGGTACTCTTGACTCTATTGGCTGTTCTATTAGCATTTCAGGTGGAGTCATCAAGGTGGAAAAGAGTGCTATGCTAGTCATGAGGGAGAGAGGAGAGTGAACTGCATGCTCCGATCTGTGTTTCTGCGGTGGAGAAGTCTAGGCATTCTCTAGACTTCGCTAACCTGCATGACTGTTAGTGTCTGAGATGCCTCAGGGAGAGGGGGCGATAAGATGAGAGAGAGTAATGAAGTAAAAAAGAAGTCAAGGTGGAGAATGTTAAAGATATGCCTTCTTTTTATTGGTTTGGTTCATGCACCGGGTCTATGGAATAATAGACAGGATCTTATTAGGATTTATTATTTGATGGATCCTAATTTAAGTTGGAATCCTAAGTAGATTAGGATTGGTTTACTCTATATCACATTGAATTAGAGTAGGATTGAGCCAAATCTTCCTCTCTATATATATACATGCATATGCATGTACGGAATATTAGAGGCTTGGGAGCCGAAATTAATTAGCACTCGGCTTTGGAACCGTACGGTTCGGGGTGCATGAGGCTTAATTAATTAGCATGCGGTGAAGCTAATTCATTAAGGTGGCCGGTTCTCTTCATGTACGTCCGTACGATAGCTTGAGGAGAAGAAGTGCCGTGTTCTTTGCATGCGACGTCGGATCGAAGTCGGCGGCGGAGCGACGGTTATCGACCAAATTGTCTGAGCGGTTCGGGTTCTTCGAAGCAACGACATAAAGGAATTTGGTTAGAGTTTCTATACTTCTCTAATTTTGGTCTTCTCGGTTTTACGGAAAGCTTTTCGGTATTTTCTTGAAGTTTTCGTTGGAACAAGAGAAAGGTGGAGTTCACCATAAGGCTCTTGGTTTTTTATCTGGAGAAGACATAAGGTGTAAGCTTGTATTACTTTTTCTTCATATAGTGGAATACATCTCTCTCGCTCTCCCCGTGGACGTAGGCAATTGCTGAACCACGTAAATCTTGGGTTCTTCTTTCTGCATTTATTTCTTTTACCGTTCGTTGGGTGTTTTCTCTATTTTTCGTGCATCTTTGTTGGTAACGCATGACGGACGATCCATCCGGTTCCCAACAGAGAGATGCTTCAAAATCGAGGTCAAAGCAAGCATTGAAACCCAAAACCAAGCAAGCATGGAAACCGAAATCGGTTGAGCCAAACAAAAGGAAAACACAATTCGACGACAAGCTACACAAGACGCATACAAGCCAACCGACGCATCCTAAAACTCACAAGGTTTGGGTGCGCAAAGGTGAACTCTTTCCCTGTTTCGTTGTCCATACTTCACTTCATGCTTACGACAACACCTCGTGGTACCTTGATAGTGGTTGCTCCCGACACATGACCAGAGACAAGAATTGGTTTACCTCTTTAAGTGAAGTCTCCGGTGGATGTGTGGTTTTTGGAGATGGTCGTTCCTCCAAAATTGTTGGAAATGGGACAATTACTATCTCGGACGGCCCAACGTTGAATGAGGTTTTCTATGTTGAGGGGCTCAAGTCTAATCTCGTAAGCACAAGTCAATTATGTGATGACGGATATTCCGTAAATTTTACTTCTAAAGAATGCTTGGTAACTCTTGATGATAATTCTATATTTTTGAAAGGTCTTAGATCTCAAAACAATTGTTATATAGTTCCTAGTGCTAAATCCGAATCATGTAACCTAGCTTTCTTAGAGACCGAGACTCTATGGCATGAACGACTAGGTCACATTAATTTTAAGGAACTATCGAAGATATCTAAGAAGGAAATTGTGTTAGGTGTTCCCAAAATTGACTTTAAGGAAAATGTTGTGTGCGGGGGTTGCCAATTGGGTAAACAAATTAGGTCGGCACAGAAGAATTTGAAACATTTAGGGACATCTAGACCGTTAGAATTACTTCACATGGATTTAATGGGACCATCTAGAATCCAAAGCTTGGGTGGAAAACGTTACATCTTTTTTATTGTGGATGATTTTTCTCGTTTTGTTTGGAGTGGTTTTCTTCGTGAAAAAGCCGATACTTTTGATTTATTTTCTGAAATTTGCCTCCGTCTTATGAATGAACGAAACGATAAAATTATACGTATAAGAAGTGATCGAGGAGGAGAATTTATAAACTCAAAATTTGTTGATTTTTGTACTTCTAATGGTATTAAACATGAATTCTCCGCTCCTTACACTCCACAACAAAATGGAGTAGTTGAAAGAAAAAATCGAGTGGAGCAAGAGATGGCCCGTGTTATGCTCCATAGTAAGAAAATTGCCTTACATTTTTGGGCGGAAGCGGTTAACATGGCGGTCTATGTCATCAATCGAGCTTATGTACGTCCGGGCACAATAAATACTTCATATGAGTTGTGGAAGGGTAGAAAACCTAATATAAAATACTTTCGTGTCTTCGGGAGTAAATGTTTTATCCTTCGGGATCGTGAAAGTCTTGGAAAGTTTGACTCCCGGAGTGACGAAGGAATATTTCTCGGTTATTCTACATCTAGTAGAGCATATAGAGCGTATAATTTACAAACTAAGACGGTGGTAGAATCAATTAATATTAAAGTAGATGAGGCTTCTTCATCTTCCATTGATACTCCACATGCTTTGCATTACGATGATGATAATGATTCTCCTTTTATTTTTCCTTCTTTTGATGATGTTGCTTGTGCTGAAATCCCTACTTCACCTAATGTTGTTGCATCAAATGATTCATCTGCACCATCTACTAGTGTTCCTGAAATGACACCTGTAAGAGATCACCCTTTGTCGAATATTATTGGAGACCCTCTTACTGGTGTGAAAACGAGAAGACAACTTTTGTGTGAATTTGCTTGTTATGTCTCTTTGATTGAGCCGAAAAATGTGGACGAAGCTCTTCAAGATGAATATTGGATTAATGCCATGCAAGAAGAGCTTGGTCAATTTATTAGAAACGATGTGTGGAAACTTGTTCCTCGTCCTGAGAATCAACATATCATTGGTACCAAATGGATTTTCAAGAATAAGAAAAATGAGGATGGTACTATTGTACGGAATAAGGCGAGATTAGTAGCTCAGGGGTATTCTCAGGTTGAGGGCATCGATTTTGATGAGTCGTTCGCCCCGGTTGCCCGATTAGAGTCGATTCGTATTTTGTTTGCGATTGCTTGTCATTTTAAAATAAAACTTTTTCAAATGGACGTCAAGAGTGCATTTTTAAATAGATTTCTGAAGGAAGAAGTTTATGTTGAACAACCGAAAGGTTTTATAGACTCAAAATTTTCAAATCATGTTTTTCATCTCAAAAAGGCACTTTACGGGTTGAAACAAGCACCGCGAGCATGGTATGAACGACTCACGAAATATCTTTTGGAGAAGGGATATAACCGAGGGGGAGCGGATCGGACTTTGTTTGTTAAACACTCGGATGGTGGATTTATTGTGGCTCAAATTTATGTGGATGACATAGTTTTTGGAGCAACAAAAGATAAAGATTCTAAAGAGTTTGCTAACTTGATGACGAATGAGTTTGAAATGTCTATGATGGGTGAACTCACATATTTCCTTGGACTTCAAGTAAAACAAACAAAAAACGGGATTCATGTAAGCCAATCCAAGTACGCAAAGGAACTAGTTAAAAAGTTTGGATTGGACAATGCAAAACATTTTGATACTCCGATGGGTACAACTAACAAAGGGCTAGGAACGAATATTGAAGGAAATAGTGTTGATGAAAAGACTTATCGGAGCATGATTGGAAGTCTTTTGTATTTAACTGCGAGTAGACCGGATATAGCTTTTAGTGTTGGAATTTGTGCTCGCTATCAAGCAAATCCAAAGGAGATTCATTTGAAGGTTGTGAAAAGAGTGATTAGGGAACATCAGATTATGGTATTTGGTATCCGATGGGAACATCTCTTGACATTATTGGCTACTCGGATGCTGACTGGGCCGGATCAGCGGATGATAGAAAAAGTACAAGTGGAACGTGTTTTTATGTGAGTCACTGTTTAGTGGCTTGGCACAGTAAGAAGCAAAACTGTATAGCACTTTCTACTGCTGAGGCCAAGTATATTTCTGCGGGTAGTTGCGCTACTCAATTATTATGGATGAAAAGTTTACTGAGTGACTACCGGATTCCTACCACCTCTCTTACTATTCTGTGTGATAATACGAGTGCCATAAATATTTCTAAAAACCCTGTTCTTCACTCTCGAACAAAACATATTGAACTAAGATATCATTTTTTAAGAGAATTGGTCGATTCAAATGTTTTTCATCTTGAATATGTTTCTACCGATGATCAACTTGCGGATATTTTAACTAAGCCTTTAGATCAAAAACGTTTTTTACATTTGAGAAAGGCTATCGGTATGTATCTTTCAATTTAGGTATATTCTATGTGCCATACTTAATAAAACTGAAAATTGTGCATCATTCATTTCTTTACATAAGCTTATTTTGAGGTTTCTTTGTTATGAGGAGTTTTTCATTGTTTACAACATTTTCTATAATCTCTTTGACTTGTTTATTAAGTTTGCATGATTTCTCTTAACATTGCTCTATTCTTTTAAATTCTTCTTTGTCATTCAATTTGAACCTCAACATCATCTATGAATTATTTTTATATACTTGTTAAATTGGTATCTCTCTCTTGAACTATCAAAAGAGTATTTGAGTTTGTTTGATTATTTGCACCATGCGATTAATTAGTTCACTATTTTCTGAAATCTCAATAATATTTTTCCATTGAGGGTTGCACTACTTGAGGGGGAGTAACTTTACATATTAAAGATGTGGAAAGAGTTACATCCCTATATGGGAGTGTGAAAACTACCACCAACATAAGATGCGGAAAGAGTTACATCCCTTACGGGAGTGTGAAAACTACCGCCACATGTAGGAAAGAGCTACCACCCCGGTCGTCCGGTAAGTGTGTGAAGCTACCACATGAGCAATTTATTGAACAACCAAAAAGGTTAAGAAAATTTAAATATTGTAAATTTTCAGGTGATATATGGTGGATAGTACGAGGATTAGTTGAAAATGTTTCAAAAGATGCTCAAAGAGCCACTCCTTAGTTTTGATGTGTGCATAACTCAATTGGACGATATTCTTGTGGTTATTTCAGTTAATGTGATCTACTTGAAACTTTATATTTGCAAATTTGATGACTAAATTCGATGCGTCTATTGTTAGAGCTTGACTGATATGCTTAATTTCACAATATATACTATTATTTCTTGGTTGATGTAAGGTTCAACTTGTATAACATTTTTGAATTTTCTTGAATGGATTTGTGTTAATAATTCTCATACAACTTAATTTCACGTCGATCATGGAGGAGAAAGGTGAAAGTTTTTGCTGCCTTCGGGATCCGGATCCGGAAGCCCGGTCCGGATCGCACGCACTTTCTGTGCGTGGACTGGCGTGGCATCCGGACCTGGCCAGCCGGGTCCGAACCCAGCTGGAGCGGCGGGATTATAAACCGCACGACAGAGGATATGTTTTTTGTGTTTCAAAACTTGTGTTTTCTCTGGAGCTTCTCTCTCTAGAACCCCTAGACACATTTTGGTGCCATTTGCACTGATTTTCTTCAGTTTATTGGTAAGATTTTGCTCTTGATCTCCATTTTGCATTTTTGTGCCCTAATGTGTAGGATTTCGAATTTTGAGAGTTTGATCTCATTTTTTTTGTTTTGAACTGAGTTGGTAGCTTGTTTCCTACTTATTCCACATTTTTTTGATGTGTTTACTGTTCACTACAGAAATTTTCGAAAAATTGTGATTTGTATCTTGTTTTTCATGCATAGTCATTATATTAAAATTGTTCCTAATGGCCCTAGGATACTCTAGATGATTTTTAAAAAAAAAATTTTGACCAATTATGCTTAATTAATGATGTTTTATGTCTATTTTTTAATGTGGACAGCGGTTGTTCTTTTCTCGAGGTGTTTTCGTGGGTTATCAGTTCTTGCGTTTCTGATGGCACGTGGGGGTCCGGGAGGAAAGCGCCGACGCCCCTCGACACAAGAGCCGGCCGACGACGCGGGTAGTGAGTATAACCCGGGAGATGATTCGGGAGCAGAATCTCAGGGAGAGGATTGGGAAGCCGTTGCCACTGAGATTCGCTCAAAGAAGAGAGAACAAGAGAGAGGGAAAGGAAAAGAAAAAGGACAAGGCAAAGGAAAAGCTAAAGGAAAGGGAAAGGAGAAGGTGATTGAGACACGGGACACGGAATCGCCTTAGACACCTCATACCTATGTTCGTGGTCATCGAGGCTCCGGCGGTATATCTCTTCATGAGCGTGATGCTGACCGTGCTCGTGATCCTCCTGATGATGACCGCCGGCGGGACATGTATTCGTCAAAGACATGCATAGGAGAACGGTTTGTGGGCGTGGCAAATTTGTTTGAGAAAGTCCCGGGGTTTCAAGCTCTTTTTGAGCACGGTGACTTACACGAAGTTTGTAACTTCGCCGAGCAGACGGGTTATGGTCTCGAACTCATCAGAGAGTTTTATATGAGAGCGGGGCATCTACTGGAATCAGATGACGGTCCTCATGTTTTTACGACTTCGGTTCGAGGAGTCGAGATGTCTATTACACCGGCCACCATTGGGACTGTGCTTGGTATGGAGGCCCGTACCGATGGTATTGACTATCTTCAGGCCGGTTATGGTGCCATTGGTGATTGGACAAGGATGCTCAGGTTTCTTTGTGTTCCTGACGCCGAGAACAACGGAAACGCGATCTTATCTAAGGATTTAAGACTGGAGTATCGGTTTCTTAATTTTGTGGTTTGCTACAATGTCATGCCTTTAGCAAACACAAAGATTATAAGGTGGGATCGTGTGCTGTATCTCTATCTCCTTGGTCATCCAGAGATTGTTCAGGAGCGACACATTAATTTGAACGTCCCTTTTCTGATTTGGAAGCGGATGGCGCGAGAGATAAAAACTTCGAGTAAGAAGGATCGCCTTCCTTATCCACTGTTGATCATGCGAATTCTCCGACTTCATGAGGTAAACATTGACTGTTCCTCCTATGAGCATCCTCTTGGACATATTGGGGAGACGACGATGGTTAAGTCTCGGGCTCAACTTTATCCTGGTGCTCCTCCTCCTGTTCATCCACCTGCTCCACCTTCTCTGCCTCAGGCTGCTCCGGATGATGGTGCATCCATGTCCTCGATTTTTAGTGAGCAGCAGCGGCTTTCCGGTGAGTTAGAGAGACAGGGATCGGTTCAGGATGTCATTCGTCAAGATATTGTCACGCTCAAGAGGCGCCAAGGGCGGTTTTCTCAGTATTTGCGCCTTCTTTGTGAGAAGATGGGATGTACGGGATCTGAGATGCCTCCACCCGACACCGACTCCGACTAGGGTGCTCGGGTCCTCGTTTTTGTCGTTTTGGCTTTTTGTGACAAAAAGGGGGAGATGATTATGATATTAGTTTTTGATGATGAGGATGCTTATGATATTAGTTTTTGCTTTTCTAGGAGATGTTAGTTTTTGCTTTTGTTGCAGATGTTAGATGTTTTTTATATGACTCTGGACTGTAACTATGACTATTTGCTTTTATGCTTAATGGAATCTTTGATGCTTGAATCGGTGTTGAGAGTTTTTACAGGAACATTCAAGACTTTAAGACTCCGATGTCTAGGTCATAGAGTTTGTAACAGGGTTAGAGTCTGTAATTTTTGTTTTTATTGGATCGGTCATGCGGGGGTTATTGTTTGGTGATTGCAGTAATCCTTTTCTTTCTGGTTTTGAGTTTTGCACGGGCTTCTTATTGTGTTTTGTCACGAAATCGCCAAAGGGGGAGATTGTTAAGGATTTTATAAGTTGGCGTATTTCGTGTAGTGTTTGGAGTCTTGAAGGAGTCAGGAGCACACTTGGACAAAGAAGATGCGAACGGCCGTTACAAAACTCTGGCACTGAAGCTCGGCACCTCAGGTATGATACTAAGATCATTTATGGTGTTTTTGATCAAAGATATAGTAGTTAGAAGACTTAGATTAATTTCTATTTAATAAAAAATCAAAGCTGGAAAAATCTGATTCAGATCCGGATCTGAAGGGTGTGATCCGGATCCCGTAAGCAAGGTTTCTGCGCAACTTTAATTGAGATCCGGACCTGGGTTGTGATCCGGATCCCGTACCTTGGTGTCTCAAGCTGCGTAAGGGTGGACCGGATCTAAGAGATTGGATCTGGATCCCGAAGCCTAGTGTTTTGATGTTGCGCATCCTAGGACCGGATCCGATGGTTTAGGACCGGACCCAATGAAAATTGTTTTTGAATAACGGAAGAGAGAACCGGTTGAGGGGGTCAGGTCCGGACCTCCCAAGACCGGTCTCTGAGTATGGGGTCCGGACCTTGGCTGCGGGAAATCTTTCCAGATTTGGTTGTTTTAATCCTAATCTATCTCTAAGTCTCCTAAACATTATATAAGGACCATGGGGGGTTCAGAATTTGATATGCTTACAATCTTATTCTCTTTTGAAAACCCTAGAAACTCTTTTTAAACCTAATGTTTTTCTAAATCAGAGTTTCGGCGGTATTGATCATCAAATTGGTTCTAGGTTTTTGATTATTCTTTCGGAATCAAGTTGATGATCAATTAAAAAGAGATCCCCATCGGTTATGGTTTTTAATTGTTAAAATCACCATAAATCATCGTCTTTTACTCCGGATGGAGATTGGCGCGGAGATCGCGTGAAGGACCGTGGATTCGGTGGACGCATCGAGGATTCGGAGCGTTGTTGCGGCAAGGATTTGCGGCGTGATCGATTGAAGGATTTCAAGCGATCGAGGACTAGCGAAAGAGATCCACATTGGAGAATTGGTAAAGTTGGGTTAGGTCATCGGTAAATCACCTTGTACTCAATTTGATTCTTAGTGGATTTTCGTGTGATCGGTCCCGTGGGTTTTTCTCTCCGTTTTGGAGTTTTCCCACGTTAAAATCTCGTGTGTTGATTTTATTTTCCGCATTTATTTTTAAAACGCATTGAGATTTGTGGTTTTTGGCCGTTACACCTATTCACCCCCCTCTAGGTGTCGATAACCTTTTAGATCTTTGGGATCCATATCTTACAGCCAAACCCACCGTTGCTCCAAGCGACGATCCGAACCGCTAACTAAGCTTATATTCCTTCTCCTAGCACCCTACAAGGCATGCCATAGAAGTTACAATCTCAAAAGATGAGCCTTGAGCTCAAACTTTAAACATCTAGGTAATAGGTAAGGAAATACTCACCTAAAGAGCAAAAATCCTCTTAGAAAATCCAAAAGAAAGCTAGATCCCTCCCAAAGCAACCTAAACAAAGGTTCTAAACCAATCAAAAGGGATCTAAAAGTCCTAGATTCAAAATGCCCAAAATAAACCCTAAGTCCTCAATCTAGGGTTTCATCTACAAAGAGGCAACAAAAACCAAATTTAAAAGAGAGAAACATGTTGCTTACCTTCTAGAAGCTCGAATCAAGGCTCAACTACCCTTAAAGTTGAAGATCTTTCCTTCAACAAGCTCCAAATCCAAGCTTCCAACCTTTCCTCATGGTGGAGAATGCACCAAGGAGCCAAAGAGGGAGAAATGAGAGATCAATCCTTAGAAATCCACCCAAAAATCCCAAGAAATACAAGGAGGAGGAGGGAAAAGCTCTCTTACCTCTCTTGCTGCAGTGGAGGGGCTCAAAATGAGCCCTAGGGGCGTGGGGTGCGGATATAAGAGGCCACAAATGCAAAAAAACACCCTGCAGTTCGCGCAGTTTAGATTCTGCCAAAGTGTACCGGTACAAATCCCATTTGTACCGGTACAAGTCCCACGAAACAGCCAAACCCGAGCCTTGGGTTTGCCAAGTCCCGCCCATCTATACCGGTACAAATCCCGGTTTGTACCGGTGTAACCACCATGTCTATACCGGTACAACCACCAATCTGTACCAGTACAGATGCCCGAAATGGCAACCCGAGAGTTACCCAAAATCCAAGTTTTTGGACTTTGGTGCTAAGATTTCAACCACCATTCTCGGGACTCGTGCCATAGGTCGGAACACAGTCAACGACCCTCCAGAAAGTCTGAACAAGCTCAGGTCTCACAACCAACACTCAAACCTTGCAGTTTTCTAAAGTTCAGTGCGTTACATTCACCCCTCCTAAAAAGGAGTTTCGTCCGCGAAACTCGAAATTAAAGTCATACCTCAAGACTCCATCTGAAAGAGATGGGGATAGCGCTCTCGAAGCGCACTCTCGAGCTCCCACGTGGCCTCCCGCTCCTCGTGGTTGCTCCACAGGACTTTCACATAAGAAAGCTCCCGGTTTCGCAGCTTCTTCACCTCGCGAGCCAAGATCCTCACGGGTTGCTCCCCGAAGCTCAAATCCTCTCTCAGCTCCAATGGTGTAGCGTCCAATACATGAGCTGGATCATGCATATATTTTCGGAGGACCGATATATGGAATACGTTGTGTACACCCGATAGGTTCGGTGGTAGAACAAGTCTATACGCTACCGAGCCCACACGCTCGAGAATCTCATACGGTCCAATGAATCGGGGGCTTAACTTACCCCGAATCCCAAATCATCTGAACCCTCTGGTCGGCGAGACTTTCAAAAAGACATGATCTTCAATCTGAAACTCTAGGTCTCGTCGACGCCTGTCAGCATAGAACCTCTGCCTACTCTGGGCTGTCAACAAACGCTCCATAGTAATGCGAACCTTGTCCTCTGCTTCCTGGTTCGCATTGCTAGGGAGCGATTGCTGACAGCCCAGAGTAGGCAGAGGAGTTATGTTGATCGGCGTCGACGAGACTTGGAGTTCCAGATTGGAGATCATGTCTTCCTGAAAGTCTCGCCGACCAGAGGAATCCAGAGATTCGGGATTCGGGGTAAGTTGAGTCACCGATTTATTGGACCGTATGAGATTTTGGAGCGTGTAGGCCTAGTAGCGTATAGACTTGCCCTACCGCCGAACTTATCGGGTGTACACAACGTATTCCATGTGTCGGTCCTTCGGAAGTACATTCATGATCTAGCTCATGTATTGGACGCTACACCATTAGAGCTGAGGGAGGATTTGAGCTTCGAGGAGCAATCCTTGAAGCTATTAACTCGCGAGGTGAAGAAGCTGGGGAGTCGAGAACTTTCTTATGTGAAAGTCTTATGGAGCAACCACGAGGAGCGGGAGGCTATGTGGGAGCTTGAGAGCGCGTTGCAGGAGTGCTACCCCCATCTATTCCAAATGGAGTCGTGAGGTATGACTTGGATTTTCGAGTTTCGCGGACGAAAGTCCTTCTTAGGAGGGGTGAATGTGACGCACTGAATCTTTACAAATAGCGAGGTTCGTGTCAAGCCCCGAGACCGCTACCAATTTGGTTCGGTTCGGGAACGCCGATCAGGCGCCGAACGGACAGCATTTTCCCTATCCGCCCAAGGCTCCACAACCAAATCATGTACAAAGAATTGCCCAGGAAAATTTAATTCTTTAACATACATGACGAGACAATGCACCTCAAGGTGCCAGTAGCAATAAGAGTAAGGTACAAGTAAATCATACAAGTAACATAAAGAGAGAAGAATCTATCTATTACAACCATTCACCATTTGTTTACATTCAATTACATTCTTTTACCCAAAATGAATATACAAGTCGTTCTTCCCAAAATATACATTGTCTTCTTTGAACATAAAACTATACCACTATGATATCGGGAAGGCACTAATGCTTGTAGGTGGCTACTATCGACTAGGGCGCGATGCCCTTGCCACGATCCTCACCGGCCGCCCGCGAACTAGCACCTGAAATAGAGTGGGGTGAGAACTAACTTCCTTAGTTCCCAGTGGGCTCGCCACCGACCCCACCGATCTCCCTACTAGGTCTAAGCAGGCATAAGCAGATAGATAGATAGATAGATATTTATCTTAATACTGTAAATGCGGTAAAGAATGCATAATAAAGAAGATACATTCTACTATGCCTGTAACAACAAGAGTGTAAACGTAGCCACGAAGTACCTAACATGCTACTGTGTCTCTAACAAGTAGGAATGTAACTCTATTATGCTCAACATGTACCCTGGGTACCCAATTCTCATAGTTCCTTGAGTTTATAACCCAAACAAATGGCTAGCCCGTAGGCGCGCCCATGACTCACACCACAAACCCGTCTATGAAGGGGGACTCGAACCACCCGAGGGGTTGTCTGCGGGACCCCACATAGGCTATCCCTTGGGACCCCACATAGGTTATCCCAATCGAATCACGTGCCAAGACCTCCAGAGACTCGCACTAATCGTGTGGAGCGACCACCACGAGCGCTGAACAGACTGTGTGAGTATGATCTCATCCTCCACTTTGGAGGGCATCCAACACAGGGGAATCATGCATAAGTGTTCTCTAACACTGTCTCATGTCATTTGTCATCAAGTTGTCTACTTGGATCACATGTTACTAGTGTCTCTACACTATGTCATACTATCAATCATCAAGTTTTACTTTGGTTCACATATCTCTAGTGTTCTTTACACTAAGTTATTGTACAATGTCATTCATCAAGTTGTCTACTTGGTTCTCATGTCACTAGTGTTCTATGCACTATGTCATATGTCAATCCTCAAGTTCTATACTTGGTTTATATGTCTCTAGTTGTCAATCATGCAAGATTAGTTCATCTCTAGGGTTCAATGTCAATATACTCATTCCAATGCTCCCTATGTCCAAATGCAAAGCCTATAGTGCCGCACGATAAGGAAGCATGCTAGAATAGTAAAGTAGCTACATAACCTTATCATGCATGAAAACTATACATACATATATTTATATGCAATATGACCAACAACTGTACTTAGACATAAAAGGCAGCCCAATGGCTTCGGATGGCACCCCCCACCTTTTGGGATGATCCTCGAGGTTAGAACGCCGCTCTTGTTGCCTCAAATCTCTACTTTGACTCCTCGGGCCAATTCCGAAGCTGAAAGCCTTCGTTTGGCTCGGATCACTCAAACCGTTCATCGGATTGACGAACCATTGCTTCCCACGCATTCGTGTACCTAACAATACATTAGAAATGAGGTTTAAAGAGATCAAAACCTCTCTTCTAGTAAAACCCCAATTTGAGCCCTAGATTTTTCCCGAGCAAAAACCTCGCATTAGAGCTCGAATCAACCGTGCAAATCACTTTTTAGAGAAGCTAGGGTTCCTCAAAAATTATTTCTAGAAGATAAAATCCATCCTAGCAAACTTTACCATGAAAGCTCTCAAGAGCTTACCTCAAGTGGAAGCTCCAAGGGAGGAGAAGATGGTGAAGATGAGGCTAGGCTTGCTCTGTGACGCACTGAACTTTCGCAAAATGCAAAGTTCGAGTGTTCGAGGAGATTTTCGAGTTTCCACTGGTTGTGGAGGGTCGTCGACGGTGTTCCGACCTTTGGAATTGAAAATCCGGAGTTTTGTCTAAGTTCTGTGAACTTCGGCCTCGGGGACCGGACATCACCGGGATGTCCGGACACCCCAAAGGGTGACTGCGGCCTAGGGCGTGGCATCCGGACATTGGTGGCAATGTCCGGATCCCGTGGGCGGCTTTTCGTGGTTGGAGGGCACGAGACCGGACATTGCCCCAATGTTCGGATCCCGTGGGCATGGTTTTGGGGTGAGACTGAACTAGAGGCGCTGTCGCCACCCTCTCCTGTCGCGCCACAGACGGCGCAGAGTGCGAAGATCCGGCGCCGGAGCGGCGCCCTTCTGCTACCACCTCGGGCCGGTGGTGCCGGAACCCGGGCCTCCCCGGCATCCGCCTCGTCGTGCAGGAAGGTCCTCAAGTCGCTTCATCCTCTCGTCTGTCGGCGCGCCGCCTGCGCTTGGGCCGCCGCCGTCTGCTGAGCCACAAGGTCAGTGAGGACCGCCACCTGATCCCTCAGCTCGCGGACCTCGCTGGACCCAGAAGCAGCGGTGGTCTCGACCTCCTCAAGGCATGCCATGTTATCTGCCCCGACGGATTGGGAGCGAGTAATAGGCATCAACCCTGCAACAACATAAAAGCGCAAGTTAATAAAACCCACGCTATCGCAATCCCCACTCAGAAACCCAAATCATGCGAAAGTAAAGAAGTGTGCTTCACAACTAACTCCCGATGTTACGTTGTCGGCCGCCAACGTAACCCTCCGCGAAGTTAGAGGCTACACACCTCGATCAAACTCCAACTTTTTAGAGTTATAATAAAACCCGATCAGGTACATCCACTCACAAGTCAAATAGACCTCGTCTCTCACGAGCCTATTTCCTATAGTCCAACCAGCCTAAGGTTTGCTAGGTCCTCTAAGACGTCACCCTAGGCTCTGATACCAAATTAATCTGTCACGCCCCGGGGTCGGCAGGACCGTCCCCAACGCGTGCCCAGACCCGCCATATGTCATCAACATACAAGGCGTCTAACTAAAAACAGTGGAAATAAAACGATAAAGAGCTATAATTAGTATATCAGAGCCACAACAACTAGTGCTAAACAATAAGTAGAGAGAAAGAAAGAAACTACACCAAGTATAACGAGAAGTATACATAAAACAAGGCTAAAAGAACATCCTCAAAATACACAAAAGTGGTGGTCTCTATACAAGGTACAACTCTCCATCTCTCACAAAATAAAACAAGAGAAATGGTAAACCACCTATCCACGTGTCCTCTCCAAAAGTCGCTAGCCCGAGGCAACACCCTTGCCACGGTCCCGAGCCTCCCCCGATGCAGAAGGCACTGAAAGTAAACAGAAACAGAGAGCGTGAGAACTATAAAAATATAGTTTCCAGTGGGCAATTACTGACCTGCACAGATTGCTCCACTAGGCCCAACAGGAGTAAAAGAACTGAAGTAAATAACTGTAAATAAAGCATAACTGTAAATAGAGCATAACTGCAATGCTAAATAATTAACCCAAAGTAAAGATGTTACACGCTTTATTCTACCCGAAATGTCAACTTAAACAAGTACTTTCAATTAAGCTCTCAAATATACCATAAAGGAAATGTTGACCTATCAAGTATACTACATATGTCCAATACTATGCCACAATGTATCCGAGTATCCAACTACTAAGTCTTATCCAAAGAGTGATGTCAATTTTCTATTACATGTCACAGTTCCATTCTCTTTCTAGGATCTACACAAGTGTAATCCAGCTTGTGCCGCCTAAGTACCGTGGTGGCCCCAACATCCCCCCCAAGGAATGAGTCTGTCCCAACGGTCCCGTAGGTTTCTCAACACCGCACGCACGAACGAATCGCGAAGGCTAACTCCGGAGTGCCAGCTTGTAGGGAGCGACCCTCACAAGCATGTGCGAAGAGCACAAATGGCAACAAGCACTGTCCAAGTCTCAAGTGTCCAAAACTTCATGTCACTCTCATGGCAAATGTCACTAGTATCCCTAGGGTCTAGTACAATAGTTCACATGACACTAGAATTCCTATGTCAAAGTTCCATTCCGAGCCTAATGCGGCTTGATGACATTAGCTCACTAGTTCACAAACCGATGCCAAGTCTAATGCCGCTTAATGACATTAGCTATTCTCTTATGTTATACATAGTTCTAAGTTCAAGTTCACTTGTTCTCATGTCATTTCACTATAACCAACATGCTCTCAAGCCACAAGTAGAATGCAACACTATGCCTAAGTCCACAAGCCACTCTCTACTATATAGAGGTCAATATTTTAATTACACATAAGGCACATGTTTAAGCTTTCTAAAAATTCAATCATGATGTAAATAACACGAAAATACATGATTTTTTATTTTACGGTACTCAAATATTTCCAATGAGAATTTTCATTGATTTTGGAGGTCAAACCCACCGATGATCCTTGCGCGCTCCGGGTCTCCAACCCCGACACTAACTAGGCTCCAGATATCCTAAAAAGATCACCCACAAAGTTTCAGGGTCAAACGACGAGCCCTCGACTCAAACAGCGAGTATTAGATTTAGAGAACATGGGAAAACTCACCTCGGTGAAGGATCCCTCACGAAACCTCCAATGGATGCTAGATCCTCTCCAAAGCAACCTATACAAATGTTCTAAACCAATCAATTGAGCTCTAAAAGCCCTAGGTTGCAAACCCCCAAAAGTAACCCTAACATCAACATTCTAGGGTTTCATCTAGTAGAAAGCAATGGAAGCTTAATCTAGAGGATTAGAAGTAATCCATACCTCTTAGGAGCCTCCTCTCAAGGATCAAAAATCTTCTAAAAGCAAAGATCTCCTTCACACCAAGCTCCAAGTCCAAGCTCTAAGCTCTCCAATGGTGGAAAATGCACCAAGAAGCAAGAAGGAGAGAAAGAGAGAAGGATTAATCCTCAAAAATCCACCCAAGAAGATAGAAATCAAATGAGGAAAGGGGAGAGCTCTCTACCTCTATTTCCTGCAGTGAAGGGCTCAAAATGAGCCCTAGGGGTGAAGGGGCATATGTATAGAGCAACAAACAAACCTTGGCAGCTCCTGATTTTCAAAATCGCCAGTCAGACGCAAGACAGTATCCCCATACCGGTACAGATCCTGCGAAACAACCAAACCCGAGGCTCGGGTTTGCTGCCTCCAGCCGTCCCATACCGGTACAGATCCCCCCTCTGTGCCGGTATAGCAACCAAGGCTGTACCGGTACAGCAACTTTTCCTGTACCGGTACAGACTCCCAAGATAGCAAACCGAGAGCAACCTAAAGTCCAACTTTTTGGACTTTAGTGCTTGGGATTCATCCACTAACCTCGGCACACGTGCCATAGGTCGGAACACAGTCAACGACCCTCCAGAAAATCTGAAAAAGCTCCGATCACACATCTAACACTCGAACCTTGCTATTTGTAAAAGTTCAGTGCGTCAAATTCACCCCTCCTAAAAAGGGTTTCGTCCGCGAAACTCAAAATTAAAGTCATACCTCAAGACTCCATCTGAAAGAGATGGGGATAGCGCTCTCGGAGCGCACTCTCAAGCTCCCACGTGGCCTCCCGCTCTTCGTGGTTGCTCCAAAGGACTTTCACGTAAGGAAGCTCCCTGTCACGCCCCGGGCCTGCCAATTCGGTCGGATTCGGGCACGCCGACAGACCGCCGAACGGACAGAGTTTCCCCTGTACGTTCAAGGCGTCGCAATCAATACAATTACAAGAAGGTTCCAAATAGGAACATATATCACAAACAGATTGCATAAGGAAGTATCGAAAACACAAAAGCAGCTACTTGCTATTACAACCATTCGTCTCAAATTTAACTCTTACATTTAACTTAAAGACTTTAAACTTCCTATTACAATCTAGATATTACAAATTTGAGTACAATTTATTACAACTTGTTCTCCCTTGCTATACCCCTAAGCTCTGTCACAACCGGGGGTACTTTTATCTCTCGGTCTCCCGGTAGGGCGCTATCTATGGAGCTACGCCTTGCTCGCGCCGCCATCGCGCCGCTCACGTGTGTACCTGTACCCCCAAAACCACAACACGGGGGTGAGAACTATTGTCCATAGTTCTCGTGGGTACGATCACCCAAGAGAAAAGCTCGACCAATAGGTCCAAGGAGGCACTGCAGATATGTTAGTCCAGAAACACATATAGATATATAATTGCAACTAACATAACAACCTACCTCTCAATATGCGATATGCAAACATTCTTTAGCTCATAGCTTTTCTTTACTTTATTGTTATTCTTTACTTTAGCTTTTCCATTCTTAAAGTTAGCCATTTATTTAAACTAGCTATTCTCATTCTTTATCCGTTATCCCTGGCACATATGCTATTTAGCAAATACATCTAAGGTGTGACGCACTGGACTTTGCAAATTGCCAGGTTCGAGTGTTAGATGTGAGATCTGAGCTTTTCCAGATTTTCTGGAGGGTCGTTGACTGTGTTCCGACCCATGGCACGTGTACCGAGGTTAGTGGGCGAATCCCAAGCACTAAAGTCTAAAAAGTTGGATTTTAAGTTGCTCTCGGTTTGCTATCTAGGGAGTCTGTACCGGTACAGGAAAAGTTGCTGTACCGGTACAGCCTTGGTTGCTATACCGGTACAGAGGGGGAATCTGTACCGGTATGGGACGACTGGAGGAAGCAAACCCGAGCCTCGGGTTTGGTGTTTGCAGAGTCTGTCGTACGGACTTGGCTTATCTGTACCGACAATTTTCGAAAATCCGAAACTGCAGGGGCTTTTTGGCAATTTGTTGCTTCTATTAGTAGCACCCACGCCCCCTAGGGCTTTTTTTTGTGCTGGGGACCTGAGGGAGAGAGGTAGGGGAGCCCTCCAACCATTTCTCTTTCATTACTTGGTTTTTGGACGGATTTCTAAAGAGATTAACTCTCTCTTTTTTTCCCTCCTTTGCTTGCTAGTGCTAGCATCTTCTCGGTTGAGGCTTGGAGCTTGATCTTGGAGCTCTATTGGAGGAAGACCTTCACTTCTAGAGGATTGTGGACTTTGATTTGGAGCTCCTTAAAGGTAGGCATCACCTCTATTTCCTCTAGTTTGGGATTTTGAAGCTTTCTACTTGTTGAAACCCTAGATTTAGTAGATTAGGGTTTATTTTGGGGATTTGCAACCTAGGGCTTTTAGAGTCCAATTAATTGGTTTAGAACCTTTGTTTAGGTTGCCTTGGAAGAGATCTCACCTCCATTTGAGGATTGGAGAAGGATTTTTACTCTAAGGTGAATTTCTCCTTACTCTCTACATTGAAGCTTAAAGTTTGAACTCAAGACTTATCTCTTGAGGTTGTAACTCCTAGGATCTCCTTTGTAGGGTACTAGGAGTAGGAATCGAAGCTTCGTTAGCGGTTCAGATCGACGCTTGGAGCGACGGTGGGTTTGGCCTCACCTAGCACAATGAGAAATTCTCATTGGTGCTTATTTGCTTATGGTTAAATGGGAATTAGTACATTTTCATGCTATTTGATTTATTTGTGAATTTTAGAATGCTTAAGATACATATGTTATGTGTAATGCAATTTTACTCTATATAGTGGAGACGAATGCATGTGAGAGCTGAAGCCTTGGAGCATTCTATTTGGAAACTTGAAACTATGTGTCTAAGAGGACTTTGACATGTGTTTGAGAACATAGAACTATACATGACATAGGAGAAAAGCCCTTGTCATTAAGCGGCATTGGCTTGGCATCAAAAGTGTAGAATAGTGAGCTAATGTCATCAAGCGGCATTAGGCTCATGAATGAACTTGACATAGAAATTCTAGTGTCACGAGAACTTGTTGTACTAGACCTTGGGGTTGCTAGTGATATTTGCCATGTGTGGGACTTGGGACTTGGACTTGCTTGTTGCCATTTGTGCTCTTCGCACATGCTTGTGAGGGTCGCTCTCTACAAGCCGGCACCCCGGAGTTAGCCTTTGCGATGTATTCGCACGTGCGGTATTGAGAAACCTATGGGGCCGAATTGGTTAGACTCATTCCTACGGGGATGTTGGGGCTACCACGACACTTAGGGGCGCAAGCGGGACTACACTTGTGTAGATCCCAAATTGAGATTGAACATCGTCATTCTATTTTAAAGGATAATCACTACTTAACTTAGATTAGTAGTTGGATATATATGTTGTGACATAGTATTGGACATAGTATACTTGATAGGTCATCATTTCTATTATGGTATACTTGGGAACTTGGTTGGATATACTTGTTTAGAGTTGGCTAACGGATAGATTAAAGCATGTAATATAATTACCTTGGGTTAATTATTCAGCTGTTCAGTTATGCTTTATTTACAGTTATTTATTTCAGTACTTGTATTACTCTCTTTTGGGCCTAGTGGGGCAATTTTGTGCAGGTCAGTAATTGCCCACTGGGAACTATATGTTTATCTTAAGGATTTTATAAGTTGGCGTATTTCGTGAGGTATTTGGAGTCTTGAAGGAGTCAGGAGCACACTTGGATAAGGAAGATGCAAACGGACGTTACAAGACTCTGCAGTGAAGCTCGGCACCTCAGGTATGATAATAAGATCATTTATGGTGTTTTTAATTTAATATATAGTGGTTAGGAGACTTGAAATTATTTTTCATATGATAAAATATAAATCTGAAAAAATTGTTTGAAATCCGGATCAGAGTGGTGTGATTCGGATCCCGAAAGCCGATTTCCTGCGCAAGTTGTACTGAGATCCGGACCTGGGTGCTGATTCGGATCCCGTACCTTGGTGTCTCAAGTGGCGTAAGGGTGGACCGGACCAGAGAACCCTGATTCGGATCCCGAGGCTTAAGTTTTGATGTTGCGCACACTTGGACCGGATCTCATGCTTAGGACCGGATCTCATGAAATTTGTTTTTCAATGACGAAAGAGAGATCCGGTTGAGGGGGTCAGGTCCGGACCTTGGCTGCGGGAAATCTTTCCAGATTTGGTATTTTTAATCCTAATCTATCTCTAAGTCTCCAAAACAATATATAAGGACCATGGGGGTTCAGAATTATTTAGACCTACAATATTAATCTCTTTGAAAACCCTAGAAACTCTTTCTACCCTAATGTTTTTCTAATTAAGAGTTTTGGAGGAATTGTTCATCAAATTGATTCTAGTTTTTGATTATTCTTTCGGAATCAAGTTGATGATTAATTAAAAGAGATCCCCATCGTTCTATGGTTTTGAATTGGTAAAATCACCATAAATCATCGTATTCTACTCCGGATGGAGATTGGCGCGGAGATCGCGTGAAGAACCGTGGATTCGGTGGACGCATCGTGGATTCGGAGCGTTGTTGCGGCAAGGATTTGCAGCGTGATCGATTGAAGGATTTCAAGCGATTGAGGACTAGCAAAAGTGATCCACATTGGAGAATTGGTAAAGTTGAGTTAGGTTTTCGGTAAATCACCTTGTACTCAATTTGATTCTTAGTGGATATTCGTGTGATCGGTCCCGTGGGATTTTCTCTCCGTTTTGGAGTTTTCCCACGTTAAAAATCTCGTGTGTTCGTTTATTTTCCGCATTTATTTTTAAAACGCATAGAGATTATTTGTTTTGCCATTATACACCTATTCACCCCCCTCTAGGTGTCGATTACCTTTTAGATCTTTGGGATCCATATCTTACAAGTGGTATCAGAGCGGGTATAGGTTGTAGATAATGGCCGAGGGCGGTAATATTAATCGACCTCCTTTCTTCGATGGCACTAATTATGCTTACTGGAAAGTCCGCATGAGGGCGTTTTTAATTGCCATCGATGAAAGAGTTTGGCAATCGGTGGAATTTGGTTGGAAACACCCCACCGAAGTAGTTGATAATACTACCGTCCCCAAGCCTCGAACTAAGTGGACTAAGGACGAAAACGATCTTTCATCTTGCAACGGAAAGGGGATTAATGCCTTGTTTAACTCTTTAAATCAAACCGAATTTTCTCGGGTTTCGGCGTGTGAAACCGCCAAAGAAATTTGGGACACTCTTAAAACCACCCACGAGGGAACAAGTCTAGTCAAAGTTCAAAAATTACAAATGTTGACTAGTCGTTTTGATTCTATTCATATGGAAGAGAATGAAAATTTCACCGAGTACTACACTCGCCTTCAAGACATAGTCAACACTTGTTCCAATTTGGGTGAGAAGATCCCCGAAACCAAGATCATTCGTAAGATTTTAAGAACTCTTCCTGAGCGTTTCCGAGCAAAAGTCGCGGCAATTGAAACCGTGAAACACCGGATGAGATGAAAGTAGATGAACTAGTTGGTGCTCTTCAAACTTATGAGATGACCTTTCCTTCTATTTCATCTTCTTCCAACTTGTCTTCTAAGTCCCCAGGGATGGCGCTTAAATCTACTAAAGGAGGCAACGAGGACTCCACTTCCTCCGACTCGAACGCGGACACGACATTGGAGGAGTTCGAGAAGCAACTTGCTCTCCTTACAAGGAAGTTTCGTCGGAATTTTAAGAAGAAATTCCCTTCAAAGTCTTTTTCTTCATCAAAATCAAAAGGGAGTTCTTCTTCTACATCTTCTAAGTCAAAACGTGACGACAAGTTCTCTAAAGACTCTTCTAAGGATAAGAAAAAAGAAGAAGGACAAATCCAATGCTATAAATGTCGTGGCTTCGGACATATAGCATCGGATTGTCCAAACAAAAAGGTTTTGAAAAAGAAAGCCATGCAAGCCGTCACTTGGGACGACTCGACCTCGGATGAGTCCACCTCAAGTGATGAAGAAGTTAATGCTACGGCGTTTTCATCAATTATGTGCTTAACTTCATTCGATTCACTTTCTAACTCTTCGTTGCATGAAACTTCCACTCCGGAGCACTCAATGGGTGAAGAATCGGATGGAGATGACATGGCCGCCGCATATCATCAATTGGTTGATGAGTCGAGAAAGATGGCTAAGCTCAACAAACGGTTGCGGCGGAGAATCATTGATCTAGAAGGAGAGAACTCAAACTTGACAACATCTACCAAGAGCTTGGAACAAGAGAAGGATGGAGTATCACGTGCCTACAATTCAATAGTGGAAAAGGTGGCAATTCTTGAGAAAGAGAAGGAGACATATGAAGAAAACTTAAAGTTTCTAAATAAGCAATTGACGGAATCAAAAGAGGCAAACTTGGAGTTCACGAAGACTATTATACATCTTAGATCGGACTTGAACAAGTTTTCCTCAGCTAAGTTAGATAGGATGCTTGGAATTGGTCAAATCAACAAAATCGGACTCGGATATGAGAGGACTTACGTAGATCTTCTTAAGGAGCAATCCATGGTCAAGCCGGCTCCTAAGGGTCAAGGTAATTTTTCTCGTTCTAACAACCTTTTCGCTAATAAAGTTTGTCATTTTTGTGGAGTTCTAGGTCATGTGAAGAAACGGTGTACACAAAAGAAGAACTCCGGGGCAAACATGAACCGAGGGGCACAAGCAAGACCCAAGAGGGATGCTCCGAAATTGAAACCAAAAGCTTATCCTCCCAAAACCAAGCAAGCTTGGAAACCGAAATCGGTTGAGCCAAATAAAAAGAAAGCACAATTCGTCGACAAGCTACACAAGACGCATACAAGCCAACCGACGCACCCAAAAACTCACAAAGTTTGGGTGCGCAAAGGTGAACTCTTTCCTTGTTTAGTTGTCCATACTTCACTTCATGCTTACGACAATACCTCATGGTACCTTGATAGTGGTTGCTCCCGACACATGACCGGAGACAAGAATTGGTTTACTTCCTTAAGCGATGTCTCCGGCGGTTGTGTTGTTTTTGGAGATGGTCGTTCCTCGAAAATTGTTGGAAAAGGGACAATCACTATCTCGGACGGCCCCACGTTGAATGAGGTTTTCTATGTCGAGGGGCTCAAGTCAAATCTTGTAAGCATAAGTCAACTATGTGATGACGGGTATTCCGTGAAATTCAATTCTAAAGAATGCTTGGTAACTCTTGATGATAATTCTATATTCTTGAAAGGTCTTAGATCCGAAAACAATTGCTATGTATTTCCTAGTGCCCAATCCGAAGTTTGTAACCTAGCAACTTTAGAGACCGAGACTCTATGGCATGAACGACTAGGTCACATTAATTTTAAGGAGCTATCTAAGATATCTAAGAAGGAAATTGTGTTAGGTGTTCCCAAAATTGACTTTAAGAAAAATGTTGTGTGCGGGGGTTGCCAATTGGGTAAACAAATTAGGTCGGCACATAAGAATTTGAAACATTTAGGGACATCTAGACCTTTAGAATTACTTCACATGGATTTAATGGGACCTTCTAGAATCCAAAGCTTGGGTGGAAAACGTTACATCTTTTTGATTGTGGATGATTTTTCTCGTTTTGTTTGGAGTGGTTTTCTTCGTGAAAAAGCCGATACTTTTGATCTATTTTCTGAAATTTGCCTCCGTCTTATGAATGAACGAAACGATAAAATTATACGTATAAGAAGTGATCGAGGAGGAGAATTCATAAATTCAAAATTTGTTGATTTTTGTACTTCTAATGGTATTAAACATGAATTCTCCGCTCCTTACACTCCACAACAAAATGGAGTAGTTGAAAGAAAAAATCGAGTGGTGCAAGAGATGGCTCGTGTTTTGCTTCATAGTAAGAAAATCGCTTTACAGTTTTGGGCGGAAGCGGTTAACACGGCGGTCTATGTTATTAATCGAGTTTATGTACGCTCGGGTACTTTAAATACTCCATATGAGTTGTGGAAGGGTAGAAAACCTAATATAAAGTACTTTCGCGTCTTCGGGAGTAAATGTTTTATCCTTCGGGATCGAGAAAGTCTTGGAAAGTTTGACTCCCGGAGTGTCGAAGGAATATTTCTCGGTTATTCTACAACTAGTAGAGCTTATAGAGCGTATAATTTACAAACTAAGACGGTGGTAGAATCAATTAATATAAAAGTGGATGAGGCTTCTTCACCTTCTGTTGATACTTCACATGCTTTATATAACGATGATGATAATGATTATCCTTTCATTTTTCCTTCACTTAATGATAATGCTTGTGCTGAAATTCCTGCTTCACCTAATGTTGTTGCATCACATGATTCGTCAGAACCTTTTACTGATTTCCCTGAATTGACACCCGTAAGGGATCACCCTTTGACGAATATTATTGGAGATCCTCTTACTGGTGTTAGAACTAGGAGACAACTCTTATGTGAATTTGCTTGTTATGTCTCTTTGATTGAGCCGAAAAATGTGGACGAAGCTCTTCAAGATGAATATTGGATAATTGCAATGCAAGAAGAGCTTGGTCAATTCACTAGAAATGATGTATGGGAACTTGTTCCTCGTCCTGAAAATAAACATATCATTGGTACCAAATGGATTTTCAAGAATAAGAAAAATGAGGATGGTACCATTGTAAGGAATAAGGCGAGGTTAGTGGCTCAGGGGTATTCTCAGGTTGAAGGCATCGATTTTGATGAGTCATTCGCCCCGGTTGCCCGATTAGAGTCGATTCGAATTTTGTTTGCGATTGCTTGTCACTTTCAAATAAAACTTTTTCAAATGGATGTAAAAAGTGCATTTTTAAATGGTTTTTTAAAAGAAGAAGTATATGTCGAACAACCGAAAGGTTTCATAGATTCAAAATTTTCAAATCATGTTTTTCATCTCAAAAAGGCACTTTACGGTTTGAAACAAGCACCGCGAGCTTGGTATGAACGAGTGACGAGATATCTTTTGGAGAAGGGATATAACCGAGGGGGAGCGGATCGAACTTTGTTTGTTAAGCACTCGGATGATGGTTTTATTGTCGCACAAATTTATGTGGATGACATAGTTTTTGGAGCAACAAAAGATGAAGATTCCACAGAGTTTGCTAAGTTGATGACGGATGAGTTTGAAATGTCTATGATGGGTGAACTCACGTACTTCCTTGGACTTCAAGTAAAACAATCAAAGGAAGGGATTCATGTAAGCCAATCCAAGTACGCAAAGGAACTAGTTAAAAGGTTTGGATTGGACAATGCAAAACATTTTGATACTCCGATGGGTACAACCAACAAAGGGATAGGAACGAATGTTGAAGGAAATAGTGTTGATGAAAAGACTTATCGGAGCATGATTGGAAGTCTTTTGTATTTAACTGCGAGTAGACCGGATATAGCTTTTAGTGTTGGAATATGTGCTCGCTATCAAGCAAATCCAAAGGAGATTCATTTGAAGGTAGTGAAAAGAGTGATTAGATATGTCAAGGGAACATCAGATTATGGTATTTGGTATCCGATGGGAACATCTCTTGACATCATTGGCTACTCGGATGCCGATTGGGCCGGATCGGCGGATGATAGAAAAAGTACAAGGGGAGCGGGTTTCTATTTGGGTCCTTTGTTTGGTGGCTTGGCATAGTAAGAAGCAAAATTGTATAGCACTCTCTACTGCTGAGGCCGAATATATCTCTGCAGGTAGTTGCGCTACTCAGTTAGTATGGATGAAAAGTTTACTGAGTGACTACCGGATCCCTTCCACCTCTCTTACTATTCTTTGTGATAATACGAGTGCCATAAACATTTCAAAAAACCCTGTTCTTCACTCTCGAACAAAACATATTGAACTAAGATATCATTTTTTAAGAGAATTGGTCGATTCGAATGTTCTTCAACTTGAATATGTTTCTACCGATGATCAACTTGCGGATATTTTAACTAAGCCTTTAGATCAAAAACGGTTTTTACATTTGAGAAAGGCTATCGGTATGAATCCTTTAATCTAGATCTAACCTATGGGCCATACTTAAGAAACTGTAATTTGTGCATCATCCAGTTCTGTGCATGAGCATCTTTCGTTGGTTTTATCTTTGACATGATTTCTCTATGAACCCTTTGACCTGTTTACAATATTTGTATGATTTTTCTTAACATTGCTCTATTCTTTTAAATTCTTCTATGTCATTTTATTTGAACCTCAACATCATCTACGAATTATTTTTATATACTTGTTAAATTGGTATCTCTCTCTTGGACTATCAAAGGTGTACTTGAATTTGTTTGATTATTTGAGCTATGAGATGAATTATCTCACTGTTTTCTGAAATCTCAATAATATTTTCCCATTGCGGGTTGCGCTATTTGAGGGGGAGTAATTTTAAATATAAAAGATGTGGAAAGAGTTACATCCCTTCACGGGAGTGTGAAAACTACCACCAACAAAGATGTGGAAAGAGTTACATCTCTTCAAGGGAGTGTGAAAACTACCACCACATGTAGGAAAGAGCTACCACCCCGGTCGTCCGGTAAGTGTGTGTAGCTACCACATGAAAAATTTATTGAGCAACCGAAAAGGTTGAGAAAAAGATGAATATTTAGAATTTTCGGGGATATACGGTGGATAGTGCGAAGATTAGTTGAACAATGCTTCAAAAGATGCTCAAAGAGCCCCTTTTTAGTTTCGATGTGTGCATAACTCAATTGGACGATATTATTGTGTTTATTTCAGTTAATGTGATCTACTTGAATCTTTATATTTGCGAATTTGATGACTCAATTCGATTCATCTATTGTTTTGATCTCGATGGATGTGCGTAAATTGACGGTATATTTTCTTAATGCCTGGTTGATGTACGGTTCAACTTTTATGACATTTTTGAATTTTATTGAATAGAAGTTTATTATTGAATTTCATACAAATTTATTTCACGTCAATCGAGGAGCGGTTTTTTTTTTTTTTTATTTAACAGAAAATGAATTTTTTTTCTGCCTTCGGGATCCGGATCAGGGATCCAGGTCCGGATCGCATGCACAGCATGTGCGTTTCATGGCGTGACATCCGGACACCTGACCCAGTTCGGACCAGTGGGCGGTTTTATAAACCGCTCGACAGGGGGTTTGGTTTTTGTGTTTCAAAACCTGTTTTTTCTCTGGAGCTTCTCTCTCTAGAACCCCCAGACACCCTTTGGTAGCTTTTGCACTTTGTTGCTTCAGATTTTTGGTAAGTTTTTGCTCATCATCTACATTTTGTCTTTTGAGCCCTAATCTGTAGGATTTCGGGATTTAGGTTGTTTGATCTCTTTTTATGTGTTTTGAACTGAGTTTATTACTTATTTTGCACTCAAACTTACTTAGAAAAGATTTCTACAAACTTTATTTCGCTTCTTTTCCTCAGATCTATGCGCACATTGGCTAAAATCCTAGGGTTTCACAATTTTTGCTGTTTTCACTGTTCACAGCAGGCAATATTTGAAAATTTGTGATTTTTATCTTGTTTTCCATGCGTATTCATTATATTTAAATTGTTCCTAATGGCCCTAGGATACTCTAGATGATTTTTAAAATTTTTGACCAATTATGCTTAATTAATGATGTTTTATGGTCGATATTTGTGTTTTTCTCAATATAAACAGCGGTTGTTCCTTTTACGAAATGCATTCGTCGTTTTTGGTGCTTGTGTTCCTGATGGCGCGCGGGGGTCCGGGAGCGAAGCGCAGACGTCCCTCGACACAAGAGCCGGCCGACGACGCGGGTAGTGAGTATAACCCGGGAGAAGATTCGGGGGCAGAATCTCAGGGGGAGGATTGGGAAGCCATTGTGTCACACCCCGGGGTCGGTAGGACCTTCCCCAAAGCGTGCCCAGACCCGCCATATGTCAACACATACAAGGCGTCTAACTAAAAACAGCGGAATTTAAAACAATATAAGGCTACAACTATGAATATCAGAGCCACAACTAAACAAGAACCAAACCACAAGTAAAAGAAAGTAAAGTGTCTAAATCACTAACATAGAAAAAGAGAGTAGTACACAGCTAACAACATAACCTCTCAAAAACACAAGAGTGGTGGTCTCTATACAAGGTAAAAACACTCCTTCTCTCCAAAATAAAACAAGAGAAAAAGGAAACCACCTATCCCAAAACCCTCTCACAAGCCGCTATCCCGAGGCAACTCCTTTGCCGCGGTCCCGAGCCTCCCCCGATGCAGAAGGCACTGAAACGAGTCAGAAACAGAGGGCGTGAGAACTATAAGCATATAGTTCCCAGTGGGCTATTACTGACCTGAACAAAATTGCTCCACTAGGCCCAAAAAGAGTAATATACGAGTACTGAAGTAAATAACTGAAATAAAGGCATAACTGTAAAGCTGAATGAATAACCCAAGGTAAATGAATTACATGCTTTAAACTACCCGATAGCCAACTTTAAACAAGTATATTCAAATAAGTTCACGAGTGTACTATAATAGAATTGAAGACCTATCAAGTATACTACTATGTCCAATACTATATCACAACACATATATCCAACTACTAATCTAAGTTAAGTAGTGATTATCCTTTATTATAGAAAGACAATGGTCAATCTCAATGTGGGATCTACACAAGTGCAATCCCGCTTGCGCCCCTAAGTGTCGTGGTAGCCCCAACATCCCCGTAGGAATGAGTCTAACCAATTCGGCCCCATAGGTTTCTCAACACCGCACGTGCGAATACATCGCAAAGGCTAACTCAGGAGTCTTGAAGCTTGTGAGCGACCCTCACAAGCATGTGCGAAGAGCACAAATGGCAACAAGCAAGTCCAAGTCCCAAGTCCCACACATGGCAAATGTCACTAGCAACCCTAAGGTCTAGTACAACAAATTCTCATGACACTAGGATTTCTATGTCAAGTTCATTCACGAGCCTAATGCCGCTTGATGACATTAGCTCACTATTCTACACTTTTGATGCCAAGCCAATGCCGCTTATTGACAAGGGCTTTTCTCCTATATCATGTATAGTTCTATGTTCTCAAACACATGTCAAAGTCCTCTCAAACACTTAGTTTCAAGTTCCCAAAAAGAATGCTACAAGACTTCAGCTCTCACATGCATTCGTCTCTACTATATAGAGTAAAATTGCATTACACATAGCATATGTATCTTAAGCATTCTAAAATTCACAAATAAATCAAATAACATGAAAATGCACTAATTTTCATTTAACCATAAGCAAATAAGCACCAATGAGAATTTCTCATTGTGCTAGGTGAGGCCAAACCCACCGTCGCTCAAAGCGTCGCTCCGAACCGCTAACGAAGCTTCGATTCCTACTCCTAGTACCCTACAAAGGAGATCCTAGGAGTTACAACCTCAAGAGATAAGTCTTGAGTTCAAACTTTAAGCTTCTATGTAGAGAGTAAGGAAAAATTCACCTTAGAGTAAAAATCCTTCTCCAATCCTCAAATGGAGGTGAGATCCCTTCCAAGGCAACCTAAACAAAGGTTCTAAACCAATTAATCGGACCCTAAAAGCCCTAGGTTGCAAATCCCCAAAATAAACCCTATTCTACAAAAACTAGGGTTTCAACAAGTAGAAAGCTCCAAAATCCCAAACTAGAGGAAATAGAGGTGATGCCTACCTTCAAGAAGCTCACAAACAAGTTCCAAGTCCACCAAACTTGAAGATCTTTCCCTCAACTTGCTCCCAAACCAAGCACCAAGCTTCATCCATGGTGGAGGATGCACCAAGAAGCAAAAAGGAGAAGATGAGAGAAGGGTTAGACCACCAAAGAGCACCCTAGACCCAAGAAATCAAAGGGAAAGAAGGGTGAGAGCTCCCTACCTCTCTCTCTCTCGGTGAAGGGCTCAAAATGAGCCCTAGGGGTGAAGGGCATATGTATAAAGCAACAAAATGCCAAACAGTCCTGTTCGGATTTTCGAAAGCGCCCGATCTGTCTGGTACAAACCCGTTTTGTACCGGTATAAACCCTGCGAGACAGCAAACCCGAGCCTCGGGTTTGCCCAGCCGCTCATCTATACCGGTATAAATCTTGGCTTGTACCGGTATAGCCATCATTTTGTACCGGTATAGCAACAATTTTGTACCGGTACAAAAGCATGAAATTCCAACCCGAGAGCAAACTAAAATCCAGCTTTTTGGACTTTAGTGCTTGGAAATCATCCACTAACCTCGGTACTCGTGCCATAGGTCGGAACACAGTCAACGACCCTCCAGAAAATCTGGAAAAGCTCAGATCTCACATTTAACACTCGAACCTGGCAATTTGCAAAGTCCAGTGCGTCACACATTGCCACTGAGATTCGCTCAAAGAAGAAAGAACAAGAGAAAGGGAAAGGAAAAGAAAAAGGAAAAGAAAAAGGAAAAGAAAAAGGAAAAGGCAAGGGCCAAGTTAAAGCAACGGCTAAAGGAAAAGGAAAGGAGAAGGTAGTTGAGACAGAGGAAATGGAATCGCCTCAGACGCCTCATACCTATGTTCGTGGTTGTCGAGGTTCCGGCGGTATATCCATTCATGAGCGTGATGCGATCGTGCTCGTGACCTTCCTATTGATGATCGCCGCCGGCTATGTATTCTTCGAAGACGTGCATTGGAGAACGGTTTGTCGGCGTGGCGAATTTGTTTGAGAAAGTCCCGGGGTTTCAAGCTCTTTTTGAGCACGGTGACTTACACGAAGTTTGTAACTTCGCAGAACAGACGGGTTATGGACTAGAACTTATCAGAGAATTTTATATAAGAGCGGGGCATTTACTGGAATCAGATGACGGTCCTCATGCCTTTACAACTTCGGTTCGGGGGATTGAGATGTCTATTACCCCGGCCACGATTGGGACAGTACTTGGTATGGAGGCACGTACTGATGGTATTGACTATCTTCAGGCCGGTTATGGTGCCATTGGTGATTGGACAAGGATGCTCAGGTTTCTTTGTGTTCCCGACGCCGAGAACAACGGAAACGCGATCTTATCTGAGGATTTAAGACGGAGTATAGGTTTCTTAATTTTGTGGTTTGCTACAATGTCATGCCTTTGGCAAACACAAAGATTATAAGATGGGATCGTGTGTTGTATCTCTATCTACTTGGTCATCCCGGGATTGTTCAGGAGCGGAACATTAATTTGAACGTACCTTTTCTGATTTGGAAGCGAATGGCGCGAGAGATAAAAACTTCGAGTAAGAAGGATCGCCTCCCTTATCCACTGTTGATCATGCGGATTCTCCGACTTCATGAGGTAAACATTGACTGTTCGTCTTATGAGCATCCTCTTGGACCTATTGGGGAGACGACGATGGTTAAGTCTCGAGCTCAACTACATCCCGGTGCTCCTCCCCCGGTTCATCCTCCTGCTCCTCCTTCTCCGCCTCAGGCTGCTCCAGATGATGTTGCATCCATGTCTTCGTTTTTTAGTGAGCAGCAGCGGCTTTCAGGCGAGTTAGAGAGACAGGGCTCGGTTCAGGACGTCATCCGTCAAGATATTGTCAAGCTCAAGAGGCGCCAAGGGCGTTTCTCTCAGTATTTGCGCCTACTTTGTGAGAAGATGGGATGTACGGGTTACGAGATGCCCCACCCGACACCGACTCCGACTAGAGTGTTCGGGCCCTCGTTTTGTCTTTTTGGCTCTTTCGGACAAAAAGGGGGAGATGATGATGTTTAGCTAGCTTAGGGCTAACTTAGGACTAACTAGTTTGCTTATGCATGTTTTTGCTCTGCCTGTTTATGCTAGGAGTTGATGCTTGAATTTGTGTACTATGACTTTGCTTAATATGCTTAATTTTAATGCTTAATGGAATCTTTGATGCTTGAATTTGTGTTGAGAAGTTTTTGCAGGAAATATTCAAGACTTCAAGACTCCAATGTCTAGGTCATAGGGTTTGAAACAAGAGTCTGTAATTTTGTTCTTATTGGATCGGTCATGCGAGAGTTACTGTTTGGTGATTGCAGTAATTCTTTTCTTTTTGGTGTTGAGGTATGTACAGACTTCTTTTTGAGTTTTGTCACGAAATCGCCAAAGGGGGAGATTGTTAAGGATTTTATAAGTTGGCGTATTTCGTGATGTATTTGGAGTCTTGAAGGAGTCAGGAGCACACTTGGATAAGGAAGATGCAAACGGACGTTACAAGACTCTGCAGTGAAGCTCGGCACCTCAGGTATGATAATAAGATCATTTATGGTGTTTTTAATTTAATATATAGTGGTTAGGAGACTTGAAATTATTTTTCATATGATAAAATATAAAGCTGAAAAAATTGTTTGAGATCCGGATCAGAGTGGTGTGATTCGGATCCCGAAAGCCGATTTCCTGCGCAAGTTGTACTTAGTTCCGGACACAGGTGCCGATTCGGATCCCGTACCTTGGTGTCTCAAGTGGCGTAAGGGTGGGTGGACCGGAAGAACCAGATTCGGATCCCGAGGCTTAAGTTTTGATGTTGCGCACACTTGGACCGGATCTCATGCTTAGGACCGGATCTCATGAAATTTGTTTTTCAATGACGAAAGAGAGATCCGGTTGAGGGGGTCAGGTCCGGACCTTGGTCATGGAAAACTTTCCAGATTTGGTATTTTTAATCCTAATCTATCTCTAAGTCTCCAAAACAATATATAAGGACCATGGGGGTTCAGAATTATTTAGACCTACAATATTAATCTCTTTGAAAACCCTAGAAACTCTTTCTACCCTAATGTTTTTCTAATTAAGAGTTTTGGAGGAATTGTTCATCAAATTGATTCTAGTTTTTGATTATTCTTTCGGAATCAAGTTGATGATTAATTAAAAAGAGATCCCCATCGTTCTATGGTTTTGAATTGGTAAAATCACCATAAATCATCGTATTCTACTCCGGATGGAGATTGGCGCGGAGATCGCGTGAAGAACCGTGGATTCGGTGGACGCATCGTGGATTCGGAGCGTTGTTGCGGCAAGGATTTGCAGCGTGATCGATTGAAGGATTTCAAGCGATTGAGGACTAGCGAAAGTGATCCACATTGGAGAATTGGTAAAGTTGAGTTAGGTTTTCGGTAAATCACCTTGTACTCAATTTGATTCTTAGTGGATATTCGTGTGATCGGTCCCGTGGGTTTTTCTCTCCGTTTTGGAGTTTTCCCACGTTAAAAATCTCGTGTGTTCGTTTATTTTCCGCATTTATTTTTAAAACGCATAGAGATTATTTGTTTTGCCATTATACACCTATTCACCCCCCTCTAGGTGTCGATTACCTTTTAGATCTTTGGGATCCATATCTTACAGTTTATAGTTCTCACGCCCTCTGTTTCTGACTCGTTTCAGTGCCTTCTGCATCGGGGGAGGCTCGGGACCGCGGCAAAGGAGTTGCCTCGGGATAGCGGCTTGTGAGAGGGTTTTGGATAGGTGGTTTCCTTTTTCTCTTATTTTATTTTGGAGAGAATGAGTGTTTTTACCTTGTATAGAGACCACCACTTTTGTGTAGTTGAGAGGTTATGATGTTAACTGTGTACTACTCTCTATTTCTTTGTTAGTGATTTAGACGCTTTACTTTCTTTTACTTGTGGTTTGGTTCTTGTTTAGTTGTGGCTCTGATATTCATAGTTGTAGCCTTATATTGTTTTAATTTCCGCTGTTCTTAGTTAGACGCCTTGTATGTGTTGACATATGGCGGGTCTGGGCACGCTTTGGGAAAGGTCCTGCCGACCCCGGGGCGTGACAGATTAATTCTCGTGGGTACGATCACCCAAGAGAAAAGCTCGACCAATAGGTCCAAGGAGGCACTGCAGATTTGTTAGTCCAGAAACACATATAGATATATAATTGCAACTAACATAACAACCTGCCTCTCAATATGCGATATGCAAACATTCTTTAGCTCATAGCTTTTCTTTACTTTATTGCTATTCTTTACTTTAGCTTTTCCATTCTTAAAGTTAGCCATTTATTTAAACTAGCTATTTCTCATTCTTTATCCGTTATCCCTGGCACATATGCTATTTAGCAAATACATCTAAGGTCACCACTACCTCAGCTCACTATGCCACCCGACTCGGTCTTGAGTCAATCGAATGCGGATAATCCGCCCGCTGTCTAGCCAGAGGCGTTGGACGTCTCACAACTACCTCAACTGTCAACAGCCTGCCGCCCTCTGTGACTCAGCCTCTAAGCGGCGAAATCGTCGCACACGCTGAACCCGGCTCGAGTCACCTGACATAACCATTTTGGTGGCGAACACGACGTACTTATCCAGCGAGGACTAAAGTCATGACCTAACCATCTGGCGGAGAACTAATCGCACCTCACCCAACAATGGTTCGAGTCACTCCTCGGCCTCCTGGCGGCGCACGTATCGTACTTACCCAGCAACGGTATCAGTCACACTCACGGCGGTCTGATCCTCAACCGGCTTAACCAGTATCAAACTCATTTCGGCTCACCCACCCGACGGCGAAATCGTCGCACAACGCCACGACGGTGGTATAGCCCTGGACGGCGAAATCGTCGCACACGCCCGACACCAACTTAGGTGTCCAAATCTCGGGATTCCACGAATCCGTTCCACTTAGCTTGAGGATTAGCTAGGCCCTCAAGAGACGACCCTCTAGGTCCATTGTCTTTACCTCCTAGGTCTACTTGACACTAGGGTTCATTCTTGTCACATAACCTAGGTTTTCTAACTCTAGGTTCAATGTCATTCCAACTCGGCCTATGTTTATTCATACTAGGTCCACTGTCGTCTTTATCCAACCTACGCCCTTGACACTAGGTTCATTGTTCTTTACCTAGATCCATATGACTCTAGGTTTACTACAACCTATATTCTTGACACTAGGTTAATTCCCACACTCCTAGGTCCATTGACTCTAGGTTTACTATAATCTATGTTCATTAACAACACTAGGTTAGATGTCATTCTCCTAGCTCCACATGACTCTAGGTTTACTACAACTTATGTTCTTTACACTAAGTTGGATGCCACGCGATCTCTATGTGTATTAGTCCATGACTCACATTCTTACTTAGCATTCTCTTACTTAGCATTATTATACTTGGCATTCATATACTTAACATTGTTATATTTAACCATTCCATTTACATGCACTTAGTTATATCTAGCATGTACTCATTATGCTAAGCATGCATTTATTCATACATTTCATTTAGCATCTAGTTCATATATCAACTTAACATGCATCTCATGTATTTGCAACTAGACTCTAGTTCATGCATTTATCTAGCATTTAACTCATGCATTCTCTTAGCATTCAACACTATGTTCTTTAACATGCATTTCTATACTTGCAACATATGTCAATTATATGCATCAACTTGAAACCATTACTCTTAGACATATATAGGCGACCTAGTCGCTTCGGTAAACACAACCCACCTTATTATGCTCTCCGATTGCTCGTCGACACTCGCAATCGGCCGCCCGCGGCACTCTTGACCCGGTTTGGCTCGAACTCTTGCACGACCGACCAAACGATCTCCGAATCCCGATCTGAGACCTTGTGCCGTTGCCCCACGCCTTCAAGTTGCCCCAGTTCCACTTTCATAAATTTTGGGCTCCTATCTTGTGTGCTGCGGACATCTGGTATGAATATATTAAACAATTAATATCTTTGTACTCGCTCGTCGGATCACCGAACCGAGCGCGCCAACGCGTTCGTTGCACCCCCAATTAGGTTTCTATGGGGTCAAATGAGATCAAACTTGTTAAGGATTTTATAGGTTGGCGGATTTCGTGAAGTTATTGGAGTCTTGAAGAAGTCAAGAGCACAAAGAAAGAAATTGAAGATTCAAGACTTTGCAAAGAAGCTCGTCACCTCAGATATGAATTTAAGATAATTTCTGGTGATTTGATAAAGAAAAACTTAGTAGTTAGAAGACTTAAATTAATCTCAATTTAACTTTTTAAAAATCTGGAATTATACGGTCTAAGTCCTGACCATGCCGATGATCCTGATCCCGAGAGCAGTTCATCACAAGAAGCCTTGATGAAGGACCGGACCATTGGTGATGATCCGGATCCCGAGAGCAGGTTCCTTGCGCAGTCTTGATGAAGATCCGGACCTATGTGAAGATCCGGATCATATGTGAAAATTTATTTAACGTATGAACCGGTTGAATGGATTAAGTCCGGACTTATAGGACCGGACCTTCCTTGCAAGGTCCGGACCTTGGTGACGGATTTGTTTCCAAAATTGGATGATTTCAATCCTAATCAACTTCTAAGTCTTCTAACACTATAAATAGACCATGGGGTTTCAAAAGATATGAATATTCATCTTCTTCTAAAACCCTAAAACTCGTTTTAGAGCTTTATGATTCAATTCTTAAAGCGAGTTTTGTCTTGTTGATCGTCGAGTTGATTCTAGGTTTTCTCTTTGAATACACCTTCATGAATCGACTTGATGATTGACTAAAAGGGTTCCCTTGGTCTATGGTTCGTAAATTGTAAGATCATCAAAAGTTTTCTTCAACAACTCCGGACGGAGGGTGACGCGGAGATCGCGTGAGAGGCCGAGGATTCGGTGGAAGCTTTGAGGAGTCGAAGCGTGGACGCGGCAAGGATTTGCGGCGTGGTGGACCAGTGAAGGAGATCCATATTGAAGATTCGGTAGATTGGGTAAAGTCGTGGGTAAATCGCCTTGTACTCAATTGTTTCTTAGTGGATTTTTCGTGTGATCGGTCCCGTGGGTTTTTTACTCCTTGTGGAGTTTTCCCACGTAAAATCTCGGTGTGTTGATTTTATTTTTTCCGCATTTACTTAAAATCGCATCGAGAATTTTTATTAGGCCATTGTGCACCTATTCACCCCCCTCTAGGTGTTAATTACCTTTTAGATCCTTGAGACCTATAACCTACAATTGGTATCAGAGCGGGTATAGGTTGTCTTTAATGGCCGAGGGTGGTAATATTAATCGACCTCCTTTCTTCGATGGTACTAACTATGCTTATTGGAAAGTCCGCATCAGGGCGTTCCTAATTGCCATCGATGAAAGAGTTTGGCAATCGGTGGAATTTGGATGGAAACACCCCACCGAGGTCGTTGATACTATCACTGTCCCCAAACCTCGAACTAAGTGGACTAAGGACGAAAATGAACTTTCATCTTGTAACGGGAAAGGGATTAATGCTTTATTTAACTCTTTAAATCAAACCGAATTCTCTCGGGTTTCGGCGTGTGAAACCGCCAAAGAAATTTGGGATACACTTAAAACCACTCACGAGGGAACAAGTCTAGTCAAGGTTCAAAAATTACAGATGTTGACTAGTCGTTTTGATTCGATTCATATGGAAGAGAATGAAAACTTCACCGACTATTACACTCGTCTTCAAGATATAGTCAACACTTGTTCCAACTTGGGTGAAAAAAATACCCGAAACCAAGATTATTCGTAAAATTTTAAGAACTCTCTCCGAGCGTTTCTGCAAAAAGTTGCGGCAATTGAAACCGTGAAACACCCGGATGAGATGAAAGTGGATGAACTAGTTGGCGCTCTTTAAACATATGAGATGACTTTCCCTTCTAACTCATCTTCTTCGAAGTTGTCTTCAAAGTCCACAGGGATGGCGCTTAAATCTACCAAGGGAGGCAACGCGGATGCATCTTCTTCCGAGACGGACTCGGATGTTACTTTGGAGGACTTTGAGAAGCAACTTGCTCTCCTAACAAGGAAGTTCCGACGGAACTTTAAGAAGAAATATCCTTCAAAGTCATCTTCCTCCAACTTCAACAAAGCTAAAGGGAGTTCTTCTTCTTCTTCTTCTTCTTCTAAGTTTAAAAATTCTGAAAATTCTTCTAAAGAAACTTCTAAGGATAAGAAAAGTGGAGAAATCCAATGCTATAAGTGTCGGGGATTTGGACATATAGCATCGGATTGTCCGACTAAGAGTTCTAATAAGAAAAAGGCGATGCAAGCCATCACTTGGGATGACCCTTCCGATGAGGACTCAACCTCAAGCGATGAGGAAATCAATGCCACAGCATTGTTGGCACTTGATTCACAGTTTATGTGTTTATCTTCTATTGACTCAATCTCCATGCCTTCTATGCATGAACATTCTTCACCGGAGAACGTGACGGACGAAGAATCGGATGGAGACGATATGATTGATGCATATCGGCAATTAGTGGTGGAATCAAAGAAGATGGCCAAGCACAACAAGAAGCTACAACAAAGGATTGTTGATCTAGAAGGAGAAAATGCCAAGTTGATCACTTCAACAAAAACTTTGGAACAAGAAAGCAACGGATTGTCAAGAGCCTACAAGTCAATTGTAGAGAAGGTCACTATACTTGAAAACGAACGAGAAACTAGGGAAGAAAACTTTAAGTGTCTCAACAAACAACTTTCGGAGGCGAAGGATGCAAACTTAGAGTTTACAAAGACGATTACTCAACTTAGATCGGACTTGAACAAATTCTCCTCCTAACGATCAAACTTGATAGGATGCTTGGACTCGGTCAAACTAACAAGTTGGGACTTGGATATGAACGGACTTATATTGACCAAGTCTCAAGAAACTCCACTCCTATGGCTCAAGGTATGGTCACTCACTCTAAGAAATTTGTTTCTACTAACAAGGTATGCCATCTTTGTGGAGTTCTAGGTCATGTGAAGAAATTTTGTAAACAAAGGAAGAACCCCACAAAGCCAATGAACAAACGGAAGTTGTCAAAGCCTTCAAAGCAAGTTCCAAACGTGAAGCCCACACAGACGTGGAGACCAAAAGTGGATGATTCAAAGAACAAGAGAACCAAACTCGTCGACAAGCATCTCAAGACGCTCTCTTCTCGACCAACGCACCCCACAACACGTAAGGTTTGGGTGCGCAAAGGTGAAATCTTCCCTTGCTTTTATTAGTTTACCAGAGTTCATTGTTGCATCAAGTGATTCATCAATCTCTTCAACTTAATCATTCAAAGATCCTCCTAGTTGAGCTTTTGGAGTTTGTAATGTTCGGCACATGAGAAAGTGTTATGATTATGGTTGAGAAAGTATGAAAGTTGATCTCGTGCTTCATTCCTACATCTTTCCGACAACTCGAGTGCTATTTTTAAAAAAAAAAATTGTTGTCTCACACTATTGACTTGGATATATTGAACTAAGAAATCTTCTATTAAGAAAATTAGTCATTCATATAATTCTATCTAGATACATTCTATGGGCCATTATTTTCTCATATCATCTATTATGCATACTTGGTTTTATATGATCCCTCTTGTTGGATGTTTATTGCAATTTGATGACTTGGTTTCTAATTTTGTGCATGATTTATTCTTACATCTTTTGATTCACTTCAATTCTTCTATGTCATTGTATTTTGAATCGTAACATCTCCTAGAAATTGCTTCGTACACTTGTTAAAATAAGTACGTCTCTCTTGAATTATCAAAATGGTATTGAATTTGAGTGATTATTTGCATGATGAAATTAAATAATCTCCTTATTTTCTGAAATCACAATAAAATTATCTCATTGTGGGTTGCACTTTTTGAGGGGGAGTTTTCCTAATAATAAAAGATGTGGAAAGAGTTATATCCCTTTTGGGAGTATGAAAACTACCAACTATAAAGATGTGGAAAGAGTTACATCCTTTCTAAGGAGTGTGAAAACTACCACCACATGTGAGAAAGAGCTACCACCCCGGTCGTCCGGTGAGTGTGTGAAGCTACTACATGAATATAAGTGTACATCTCTATGAAAAAGATCAAAGTCAAATTCTTAATTGAGGTGTTTTGGTGAGTGCTCCATTATCGAATGATATAAGGTGGAAGTTATAATAAATATGCTCAAAGAGCCACTCCTTGACTTAGATATGTGCATAACACAATTGGGTGATATTATCGTGCTTATTTCAGCTTATGGGATTTTCTTTATTCTCTATTTGTGTGAATTTGAAAATTAAACGTGGTACAATTATTGTTTAAATCTCGAAAGATGTGCGTAATTTCACTGTATACTTTTTAATTTCTAATTGATGTTTGGTTCAACATTTATGACATTTTTGAATTTTATTGAATACAAGTTTGTATTTATATTTCATGAGAATCTATCTAAAATTGTTTGGAAGCTGATGTTTTTAATAAAAAAATTAAATTTAAAAAAAAAAAAAAATTTATGTCGTTTTTCTAGGTCCTGACCTAGCGCCTAAGTCCTGGATCGCACATCTTCCGATCTTTCGAGCGGATCATCCGGACTTAGGTGGCTAAGTCCGGACCTTGCTGGAGCGGATTGTGTATAAACCGCTCGACCGAGGGATCTTCTTCTCACTTCAGTTCTTCTTTTTCCTTGGAGCTTCTCTCTCTAAAACTCACTGAGATCTCTCTTAGTCTCCTACACTCATTTGCTTCGGATTTTAGGTATGATCTAGTGCATTTTCATCATTTTTACATTTTGAACCCTATTTTGTTGGATTTCGAAATTTCATGGATTTGATCTTCGTTTTCCTGTTTTTACTTGGATTTGTTGCTTCATTCTTGCTTATGCATGTCTATTTAACACTTCTACAAGCTTTATTCCACATTTAATCCTCAGATCTAAGACTACATTTGATCAAATCCTAGGTTTTCACTGTTTTTTACTGTTCACTGCAGAAATTTTCGAATTTTGTTGATTTTTGCATTGTTTTTCTTGCATATTAACAATACAAACTTTGTTTTAAACGGCCCTAGGATGCTCTAGAATAAATTTCATAATTTATGACCAATTATTCATAATTTAGGATCACTTTTAGCTCAGTATATTGATGTTTCTATATGTGGACAGCGTTTTTTCTTTGTCAAAATATATTCGTAGATTTTGGTCCTCGTCTTTCTCATGGCACGAGGTGGTCGAGGAAAGCGCTGCCGCTTCTAAGACAACAACAAGCCGAGCCTCCACAGGAGGACGCGGGGAGTGACTACAATCCCGAGAGGACTCCGACCGAGAATCTCTTGAGGAGGACTTGGAAGCAGTTGTTACTGAAATTCGTTCGAAAAAGAAGGAGGATAAAGGAAAAGAAAAGGCAGCCGGAACGTCAAAGGGAAAGGCAAAGGAAAGGGAAAAGAAAAAGTTGCTGGAACTGGTGGTATCTCAATTAATGAACCAGGTGATCAAGATGTTCCAGTCGATAGTCGCCGTCGCTCCATCTATTCTTCAAAGACTTGTATTGGTGAGCGTATGGTTGGTGTAGCAAACTTATTCGAGAAGGTGCCGGGATTTCAAGAACCCTTCGAGAATGGCGATCTACATGAGGTGTGTGCTTTTACAGAACGCACTAGATATGGACTAGAGCTTGTGAGGGAATTCTATATGAGAGCTGGAAATCTACTTGAATCTGACGACGGGCCTCATATGTTCTCTACTTCGGTTCGTGGAGTTCCTATGTCAATTACCCCTGCCACCATTGGGTTAGTACTGGGAATGGAGGTACGAACTGATGGTGTTGATTATTTGAATGCTGGTTTTGACTCGGTTAGAGATTGGACCCGAATGCTGCAATTTCTTTGTGTCCCGTACGCGAGAACAATGGAAATGCTATACTCTCAAAGGACTTGAAGCCAGAGTATAGATTTCTAAATTTCGTGATTTGCTACAATGTAATGCCTTTAGCGAATATGAAAATTATACGGTGGGATCGGGTTCTTTATCTCTATCTCCTTGGTCATCCTAATATTGTTAAGGAAAGGAACATTAACTTGAATGTACCGTTTCTCATTTGGAAGCGAATGGCACGGGAGATGAAGACTGCAAGTAAGAAGGATCGCATTCCATTTCCTCTTTTGATCATGAGGATTCTCAGACTTCATGAAGTAAATGTTGACTGTTCTTCATACGAGCATTCTTTAAGAGAGATTGCTGAGGTATTTATGAGCAAGTCACACGCCGCCTTCATCCGAAGCTCGTGCCTCGGCCTCGCATCCGCACATGCACCTTCTCCACCTCCTGTGGATCAAGATATGGCTTCTCTTTCGTCTGTCTACAGTGAGCAGCAGCGACTTTCCGGAGAGTTGGCACGTCAAGGCGCTGTTCAAGCCGAACTTCAGCAGGATATAGCTTCTTTGAAGAAGCAAAATAGAAGCATTACTCGCTATTTGAGGCTTTTGTGTGAGAAGATGGGATGTGGTAGTTCTGAGATGCCTCCTCCTGATACGGACTCCGAGTAGAGCTACTTGGCGGCTTCCTCCTTTGTCATTTTGGCGTTTTCAGACAAAAAGGGGGAGAGGTGTATTGGATAGGGGGAGATGAGAGTTGTTTTATGTTGATGATGATGATGGTGTATAACTTTGACTACTTTTTATGCTGTCTAGGAATTATTAGGATGCCATGGATTAGGTTTCTGACTTAGACTATAATTTTTAGTTTTTATGCTTAATGAATTTCTTGAAGCTTGAATGTGTGTTTGAAATTTCTTTGCAGGAACGTTCAAGACTTCAAGACTCCAATGTCTAAGTCATAGAGTTTGTAATAGGACTTCAATTTGTACATCTTTTTACTTTTTGTTGGATCGATCATGCTGGGGGTTATCGTTTGGTGATTGCGATAATTCTCGTCTTTTTGTTTTTGAGTAATGTACGGGCTTAATTTGTGTTTTGTCACGAAATCGCCAAAGGGGGAGATTGTTAAGGATTTTATAGGTTGGCGGATTTCGTGAAGTTATTGGAGTCTTGAAGAAGTCAAGAGCACAAAGAAGGAAATTGAAGATTCAAGACTTTGCAAAGAAGCTCGTCACCTCAGGTATGAATTTAAGATAATTTCTGGTGATTTGATAAAGAAAAACTTAGTAGTTAGAAGACTTAAATTAATCTCAATTTAACTTTTTGAAAATATGGAATTATACGGTCTAAGTCCCACCATGCCGATGATCCGATCCCGAGAGCAGTTCATCACAGCTTTTGATGAAGGACCTGACCATTGGTGATGATCCGATCCCGAGAGTGTTCCTTGCTGTCTTGATGAAGATCCTGACCTATGTGAAGATCCGGATCATATGTGAAAATTTATTTAACGTATGAACCAGGTTGAATGGATTAAGTCCGGACTTATAGGACGGACCTTCCTTGCAAGTGTCCTGGACCTTGGTGACGGATTTGTTTCCAAAATTGGATGATTTCAATCCTAATCAACTTCTAAGTCTTGTAACACGATAAATAGACCATGGGGGGTTTCAAAACAGATATCGTTGAATATTCATCTTCTTCTAAAACCCTAAAACTCGTTTTAGAGCTTTATGATTCAATTCTTAAAGCGAGTTTTGTCTTGTTGATCGTCGAGTTGATTCTAGGTTTTCTCTTTGAATACACCTTCATGAATCGACTTGATGATTGACTAAAAGGGTTCCCTTGGTCTATGGTTCGTAAATTGTAAGATCATCAAAAGTTTTCTTCAACAACTCCGGACGGAGTGACGCGGAGATCGCGTGAGAGGCCGAGGATTCGGTGGAAGCTTTGAGGAGTCGAAGCGTGGACGCGGCAAGGATTTGCGGCGTGGTGGACCAGCGAAGGAGATCCATATTGAAGATTCGGTAGATTGGGTAAAGTCGTGGGTAAATCGCCTTGTACTCAATTGTTTCTTAGTGGATTTTTCGTGTGATCGGTCCCGTGGGTTTTTTACTCCTTGTGGAGTTTTCCCACGTAAAATCTCGGTGTATTGATTTTATTTTTTCCGCATTTACTTAAAATTGCATCGAGAATTTTTATTAGGCCATTGTGCACCTATTCACCCCCCTCTAGGTGTTAATTACCTTTTAGATCCTTGAGACCTATAACCTACAAAACTCATCTATTTCTAAAAACCCCCTTTTTAACCCTAGGTTTTGCACTTTTGCAAATCCCACCGATTTGATCCCTAGAACAAGCAATAGAGAGCTTGTCTAATTTCTAGGTACTCATCTAAGAGCACTAGAGCCATCCATAGGGTGCTTAGAGCAAACCCTAGAAATCCACCATTAGAGCACCTTGAAGAAAACCATGGATTTCATGGAGTTCTTGGTCTCCACGTCATTCTAACACTTGCAAAGAGATCAAAACTCTAGATCTAGGGTTTAAAAAACCCATTACTAGAAGATCTACCATGAGAGGAGGCTAAAGCTTACCTCTACAAGCTTGCCCCGAGCTCGTGGGAGAGGAAGAAGATGACCAAGAGGACCTCCATCATCATCTTCTTCATCATCTCCATCTTCATCTTCTTCTTCTTCTCTCTTTTCTTCCTTCTCTTTCTTTCTTTCTTTCTTTCTTCTTGCTTCGGTCGAACAGAGAGAGAGAGAGAGGGGGAACTGAGTGAGTGAGAGGGAGAAGAGAGAGTGTTTAATCTCTCATTACACATAAACCCCTCCACAAAATGCTATAAAGCCCCTCAATTCCTTTTATTTCGAAGCAGTCCAAAAGCTGCTGCCAGACCTATCTGTACCGGTACAACGGGTTTCTGTACCGGTATGGGATGCTCCAGAGGCAAACCCGAGAGCTGCCTCTCGGTTTCGTAGCATTTGTACCGGTACAGTTTGGCTTGTACCGGTATAAACACCAAAAATCCCACAAACCCAAGAGCTCTTCTCCTCTCAAAGTTGTTATACCTGACAACCACCTTGCTTGTACCGGTATAGATTGCCTAGACTTGTGTTTTTCGCATCGTTTCGACTCTACTTCGTGCCGAACAACGCCAAAACCTTTCCAACTCTTTTAGATCCTCTTTTAACCCTTCCAAGATGCTTGGAATGGTTATTGGAACTTGTCCAATTACTCGTTCGCGCACTTTAGCCAATTTGGTTAAAGTTCGGGTTGTTACACTCCCGGTTCCTCAACTTCTTCACCTCGCGAGCCAATATCCGCACTGGTTGCTCCTCGAAGCTCAAATCCTCTCTCAGCTCCAATGGTGTCCTCTCTCAGCTCCAATGGTGTAGCATCCAAAACATGAGCTGGATCATGTGTATACTTCCGGAGGACCGATACATGGAATACGTTGTGTACACCCGATAGGTTCGGCGGTAGAGCAAGTCTATACGCTACCGGGCCCACATGCTCAAGAATCTCATACGGTCCAATGAAACGGGGGCTCAACTTACCCCGAATCCCAAATCTCCTGACCCCTCTGGTCGGCGAGACTTTCAAAAAGACATGGTCTCCAATCTGAAACTCCAAGTCCCGTCGACGCCGGTCTGCATAGCTCCTCTGCCTACTCTGGGCTGTCAACAACCGCTCCCTAGCAATGCGAACCTTGTCCTCTGCTTCCTAGAGCACATCTGGGCCTAATGCCAAACTCTCACCAACTTCACTCCAATGAAGTGGCGAACTACATTTCCGTCCATAGAGTGCCTCAAATGGCGCCATCTTGATGCTGGCTTGATAACTATTGTTATAAGCAAACTCAGCCATCGGTAGATGCTGCGTCCATCCTCCCTGGAAGTCGATCACGCAGGCTCGAAGCATATCCTCGAGTGTCTGTATAGTACGCTCTGACTGCCCGTCACTCTGAGGGTGGAAAGCAGTGCTGAAGTCCAGTCGAGTACCTAAGGCGTCCTGCAGACTCCTCCAAAAGTGTGACACAAAACATGTGTCCCTATCCGATACAATAGATGTAGGTACTCCATGTAATCGCACAATCTCATCCAAATATACCTGTGCGAGTCTCTCTCCAGTCCAAGTAGTATGGATTGGTATGAAATGTGCCGATTTCGTCAACCTATCCACGATCGCCCATATAGCATCATGCCCGGCCTGAGAGCGGGGCAATCCCATCACAAAGTCCATAGTGATCTTCTCCCACTTCCACACTGGAATCGATAAGCTCTGCAACTTTCCCGCGGTAACTCGGTGCTCAGCTTTCACTTGTTGGCAAGTTAAACATCTAGCCACAAACTCGCCAACGTCCCTTTTCATCTCGGGCCACCAATAATGTAACTTCAAATCCTTATACATCTTGGTGCCTCCCGGATGTATAGCATAAGGTGCACGGTGTGCTTCTAGAAGAATCTCCTCTTTAAGCGCCGATTCCGCCGGTACACAAACCCGCCCACGGAAACGCATCAAGTCACCACCGTCCACGGTAAAATCACCGGTGCAACCATCCACCATTTTCGCTCGAATCTTTTGTAACTCCACGCCAAGAGCTTGCTTTTCCTTAATTCTTCCCAATAAGGTTGGTTGCACCACCAGAGTCATCAATCTCATAGGTGTGTCAGGAGCCACCACCTCCAACTCTAACCGTTTCATCTGCTCGATCAACGGCGGTTGAGTAACCATCATCATCGCTAAGTTTTCCGTCGATTTCGGACTTAGCGCATCCGCCACCACGTTAGCCTTGCCCGGGTGGTAAAGTATCGTCAGATCATAATCCTTGAGGAGCTCCAACCATCTGCGCTGCCTCAAGTTCAATTCCTTCTGAGTGAACAGATACTTTAAACTCTTATGATCCGTATACACTTCACACCGCTCGCCATAAAGATAGTGGCGCCATAGTTTCAGTGCGAACACTACAGCCGCCAACTCCAAATCGTGAGTAGGATAATTCCTTTCATACTCCTTCAGCTGGCGTGAAGCATATGCGATCACCTTTCCATCCTGCATCAACACGCAACCCAATCCATTAAAGGAAGCATCACTATAAATCACATACCCTGCTCCAGCAACTGGCAAGGTTAGGATTGGCGCGGTAGTCAACCGTTGCTTCAACTCTTGGAAGCTTTTCTCACACGCCTCATTCCAAATGAACTTGGTTCCTTTATGCGTGAGCCTTGTGAGGGGAGTAGATAACTTAGCAAATCCCTCAACAAACCTCCTGTAGTAGCCGGCCAAATCAATAAAACTCCGAATCTCGGTCACACTCGTCGGTCTTGGCCAATCCTTGACGGCTTCAATTTTTTTAGGATCCACGGCTATACCTGATCCCGAAATCACATGGCCCAAAAACGCCACCTCTCTAAGCCAAAATTCACACTTCTTCAACTTGGCAAAGAGTTTTTTTTTCCAAAGCACTTGTAGTACAAGCCTCAAATGTTCCTCGTGATCCGCATCACTTCGGGAATAAACCAAAATGTCGTCGATAAAAACTACGACAAATCTATCCAGATATGGCTTGAAGACACGGTTCATCAAATCCATAAAAGCTGCCGGGGCATTAGTAAGCCCAAACGGCATAACGGTGAACTCATAATGTCCATACCGTGTCCTGAAAGCCGTCTTCGATACGTCCTCAGGCTTGATCTTCAGCTGATGATATCCTGACTGCAAGTCGATCTTGGAATACACGCTCGATCCCTGAAGCTGATCAAACAGATCATCGATTCTCGGCAACGGATACTTATTCTTAATCGTGACTTTATTGAGTTCACGATAATCCATACACAAGCGAAGTGATCCGTCCTTCTTCTTCACAAAAAGAACCGGTGCTCCCCAAGGTGACACGCTCGATCTCACATAACCTTTATCCAAAAGGTCCTGCAACTGTGCCTTCAGCTCTTTCAACTCTGCTGGTGCCATCCTATAGGGTGCCTTTGAGATTGTAGTAGTCCCAGGGACGAGATCTACCACAAACTCAATCTCCCTATCAGGCGGCATACCTAGTAGCTCAGCTGGAAACACATCCTGAAACTCCCTCACCACAGGAATACCCTCAATCCTAGGAGAGTCCTCAACATCTCGGAGTGCAATACTAGCCAAATAGGCGTGTACTGCATCTTGTAGACGTGTATAGTACTCGGTAAAGGTCTCGTTTTCATCCATTGAAATCGAATTAAATTTACTAGTAAGCATTTATAATTTTTGGACCTTTACTAAGCTAGTTCCTTCATGCGTAACTTGTAGAGTATCCCATATTTCTTTTGCGGTTCCACAAGCCGAAACGCGAGTAAACCCCGTTTGTGACAAGGCATTAAATAAAGCGTTTATGCCCTTACCGTTAAACGAAGATGACTTGTTTTCATCTTTCGTCCATTTATTTCGTCTTCGGCGTTTCAACATTATCGACCTTTTCGGTTGGATGTTTCCATCCGAATTCAATCGCTTGCCACACTCGCTCATCGATCGCTATTAGAAAAGCTCTCATACGAACTTTCCAATATGCATAATTCACGCCGTGGAAGAGCGGTGGTCGATTAATGTTTCCGCCTTCGGCCATTAGATATCAATATACCTAGATCCCGCTCTGATACCAATTGTAAGTTATAGTGTTGCCCCAAGCATCTATTTAGATTGTATCCGACACCTAGAGGGGGGTGAATAGGTGTACCGGCCAAAAACCATAAATCTCGATGCGTTAAAAGTAAATGCGGAAAATAAAAACACACCGAGATTTATGTGGGAAAACTCCAAACTCGGAGTAAAAAATCCACGGGACCAACACGCGAATAAACAATTCAATAAGAAAAAAGATTACAAGGTGATTACCGACTCCACGGACTTAACCTCTCTGACTCTCCTATGAATCTCCGCACATGCCTCCGGGTTGTCCACGCCCTCACGTCCGAGTCCACGAACGCCCTCACTTCGAATCCACGAAGCCTCGAACACGTCGAATCCACAAGCCAACGATCCGAATCCACGAATCGCCTTCAATCGCGCCGAATCCACGACGCCGTCATGAGAGTATCATGAGTATGGTGATCCTTCGCTTAGAAGTATCGTAGAAAACCGAAGAAGAAAACTCCAAGCGAAACGTAGATCAAATCGACATATAGATAAGGAATTACGATATCTCGATTTGACCTAGAAGAGGCTATGATGTAGAAAATAGGTTTTAGATAAATTCCTAGCCTCTAGGGTTTCTCAAACATGTATATTCATGAAACACACGAAGTTAGAGAACCCTAATATCTTATTTATAGACTTTAGAATCAATTAGATTCGGATTAGAGAAATTCAGATTTTTTATACCTTGTACCGGTACAAAATCTATAGCATTACCGGTAATGCAATGACGGAAGATTAATTTTCGAAGCCTTGTTACCGGTAATGGGTTTGATGGCTATACCGGTATAGCAACCAAGCTTGTACCGGTACAGGTTCAGGTACATGTCCGGTACACTTTGTAAATTTTCTAATTTTCGAAAATTAAAAAGTTTCGATATAATTTCTAATCTGTTAAACAATGATTTATGATTCTAATGCCTATAACTAAGTATGAATCATCATAACATGAATTAAAAACTTACCTGGACGTCGTGATTCAACTTGTCTCTTTCTTCGAAGTCTAGGATTCTTCGACCATCTTCGATCCGCTCCGATCCTTCAAGACTCCGACTCAAATCACGAAACTTGCCAACACAAAATCCTTAACAAATGATGGGGAAGGACGAGATAGGCTTTGTCGTCGAAGCCGGTGGAGAAGAGCGCGGTCTCGGCGAGGTCAGAGGCGAGGAAGGTGGGGGGTGTGCAGGCGAGGGTAAAGATGTGCCGGACAAAATCGAAACAGATCGCCTCCACTCTGTCTCCGCCGCTCTCTGCGAAGAGAAAGAAAAAAGAACTAGAAAAAAAAAGGAGAGAGAAAAAGGTATAAGAGTATTTTGGTCACTTTGCTGAAAAAGCTGACCGAAGCTGCAAAAACGAAAAAGGTGGCCCGGTTTTGCAAAAGCCCGAAATAAGTGGATTTTTTATGCAAATTGGCGTTAAGAAAAATATACTTTATAAAAATAATATTTTATTTTATAAAATATAAAAATATTTACGTGTGTGTGCGCCAAAGTAGGCCTAAAGTGTGAGAAGAAATTTCTTTTTTTTGATGGTATCTATATAGAATAATGAAAGTTGAACTATGTACCGCGCTCTCCCCGCGTTTCGCGGGTCACGTCGCGGGTCCCACAATTTTTTTAAGCTTTCTCTTTCTCTCTCTCTCTCTGGGCTTCGATAGGCCCCCCTCCGCCACCCGGCTCACTCTCTCACCCCCTCCCTCCCTCTCCCTCTCCCTTTCCCTCTCCCTCTCCCCACAGCGCTCTCTTGTCATGCCCTGGGATCGGCAGAGCCTTCCCAGAAGCGTGTCCAGACCCGCCATATGTCATCACATACAAGGCGTCTACTAGAATACGACGGAATTAAAACAACAAAAGGCTAGAACTATAGATATCAGAGCAACATACAGCTATCCCTACCAACAAGTAGAGAATAGGAAGACTAGATAAACAATAAAGGAAACTAAACAACATAACCATAAGCACAAGGTTAATACAACAGTAGTCCCGAAAATCCCAAAGTAGGGTGGTCTCTATACAGGGTACATCTCCCACAAAACCTCTCCAAAATGAAGGCAACGAGAGGTAGACCACCTATCACAACCGAAAGCTCGCAGTACGCAGCTATCCCGAGGCAACACCCTTACCGTGGTCCCTAGCCTCCCCCGATGCAGAAGGCACTTAAAAGTAAACAGAAGCAGAGGGCGTGAGAACTATAATTTATAGTTCCTAGTGGGCAATTACTGACTTGAATCATTGCACCACTAGGCCCAAAAGAAAATAGGGTAAGTATGCGATAAATAAATAAACTCTGTAATAAAAGCATAAAGAAGATGCTATTAATTATAACACAATAAATATGACTATATAGATGTCATAATCCCCTGTCCCAACATATAAGAAAAATCTGCTCTATTATAACACACAAGTATACTATGATGTGAATAAAGAACTATCATGTATACTATATAACCCAAGTAATGCCCTAAGCATGTCCACATAATCCAACTACTAACTCCTATCTAATAGTGATTGTCATTTCCTATTGAATGTCAAGTTCAATCTCTTTTTGGGATCTACACATCCAGCTTGTGCCACCTAAGTGTCGTGGTAGCCCCAACATCCCCCGTAAGGAATGAGCCTAACCAATTCGGCCCCATAGGTTTCTCAATACCGCACGCGTGACAAATCGCAAAGGCCAACTCTGGAGTGCCGGCTTGTAGGGAGCGACCCTCACAAGCATGTGCGAATGAGCACAAATGGCAAGCAAGCACAGTCAAGTCTCAAGTATCCAACCCTCATGTCTCTCACATGGCAAATGTCACTAGCAACCCTAAGGTCTAGTTCAATAACTCTCATGACACTAAAATTTACTATGTCATTGTTCAACCCCGAGCCTAATGCCGCTTGATGACATTAGCTCACTAAATCACATACTGATGCCAAGCCAATGCCGCTTTATGACATTAGCTTTTCTCTTATGTCATGCATAGTTCTAAGTCCAACATTACCATATTATATGTCATTTTTACTAAGTCCAACATGTTCTCAAACCATTAAGTGAATGCCATACTATGCCTAAGTCAACAAGGCTACACTCTACTATATAGAGGCCAAAAACACATCCCACATAAGGCATAGATTTTAAGCATTCTAAAATTCACAAATAATACATATATCATGAAAATGCATGATTTTCTATTTTACAATACTCAAATAACCACAATGAGAATTTTCTCATTGACATTAGTGAGGCCAAACCCACCGTTGCTCCGAGCGACGATCCGAACCGCTAACTAAGCTTATATTCCTTCTTCTAACACCCTACAAGGCATGCCATAGAAGTTACAACCTCTAAGGATGAACCATGAGTTCAAACTTTAAGTATCTAGGTTATAGGTAAGAAAATACTCACCTAAAGAGCAAAAATTCTCTTAGAAAATCCAAAAGGAAGCTAGATCCCTCCCAAAGCAACCTAGACAAAGGTTCTAAACCAATCAATAGGGATCTAAAAGCCTCAAATCAAAAAGTCCCAAATAAAATCCTAATTTTTAAAATCTAGGGTTTCATTTAGTAGAAAACTTCAAAACTTAAATCCAGAGGAAAAGATTGGTTGCTTACCTTCTAAGAGCTCCAAATCAAGAATCAAAACTCTCTAGAAGTGAAGTTCTTCCTCCCAACAAGCTCCAAATCCAAGCTTCAAGCTCCTCTAGTGGTGGAGATGGCTCCAACAAGCAAAAGAGAGCAAAAGGGAGAAGTTTTAGTCTCAAAAACCCAATCAAACCTAAGGAAAACCAAAGAGAGGAGAAGAGAGAGCTGCTACCTTGTTTCCTCTGTAATCCCAGCACTTCATATCCCAGCACAAATGAAGCCCTAAGGGGCGTGGGTGCTGTTATAAGATAGGCCAAAACGCGAAAAAGCTCCTACAGTTTTGCCCAGTCAGAATCTTCCAAAGTGTACCGGTACAAATCCCTTTTGTACTGGTACAAGTCCTACGAAACAGCTAAACCCGAGCCTCGGGTTTGCCCAGTCCAGCCATCTATACCGGTACAAATTTCGGTTTGTACCGGTGTAGCCACCATGTCTGTACCGGTATAACTACCAATCTGTACCGGTACATATGCCTGAAATGGTAACCCGAGAGCTACCCAAAATTCAACTTTTTGGAGTTTGGTGCTAAGATTTCAACCACACCTCTCGGGACTCGTGCCATAGGTCGGAACACAGTCAACGACCTTTCAGAAAATCTGGAAAAGCTCATATCTCACAACCAACACTCGAACATTGCTATTTGCTAAAGTTCAGTGCGTCACATCTCTCTCTCTCTCTTTATATTTTTTTAATTTAACGTTTAATTTTCATTGTTAATATATAATATTTATCTTAAATTTAAAACTTCAAAGTTTAAATTTTTAACTTTTTAAACTTTATAAAATTAATTAATTAATTAAATTTATTAATAATATTATATATAATAGGCCAATTTGCATAAAAAATCCATTAATTTTGGACTTTGGTAAAATCGGGTCACATTTTTCGTTTTTGCAGATTCGGTCCGTATTTCTAGCAAACTGACCAAAATACCCTTATTACTTTTTCTCTCTCATCTTTTTTCTCTCGTATCTTTTTTTCTCTCTCCAAAGAAGGTAGTGAGGCGAGGCGGAGGCGAAATAGCTCGCTTGCCTCCGCTCACATGCCCTCGCCCGTACACCCCCGCCCTCCTCGCCTCCGACCCTAGCTACCGAGGCCGCACCGTCACCCTTTTTCTCCACTAGGGCACGGCGACATCGAGACTCAGGCTCTTTTCTTTCCGTACGCGTTGGCGGTGAGATCGTCTCCGACTACGCTACAGTGGTTGCGATAGAAAACAAAGGAAAGGTGGTGAAAAAAAAATAATAGAAAAAAATAAGAATTATAAAAAATAAAATTTACCCACAACCCCCCATTGAAGGTGCTAGGGCTGCTCGAGCGGAACCCAGCACCTTCCCCGTCGTGTTAAACCTTGGGCTATCTACCGACGGGCCCCTGAATGGCGACAGAGGCATAGCGTCCCCCTCCGCCACCGTGTCCTGTCACATCAGACTTTACCTAACCCTTGGCACTGCCGCGGACCGCAGCCGCAACCTTGGGCTGTCTACCGACGGGCCCCTCAATGGCGGCAGAGGCACAGCGTCCCCATCCGCCGCCATGTCCTGTCGCATCGGAGTTTACCTAACCCTTGGCACCGTCGCGGACCGCAGCCGCGAGAGGCCAAAAATCAGAGAAAATAGAAGAACAAGATGAAGATTGCACAGTTAAAATTAAGTTGTACTATTTCACAAAAAAATTGCACTATTTAAGATGAATGTTGCACTATTTGAAATAAAAATTACACTTTTTGATCCAAAAGTTGTACTCTTTTTGATAAATATTACGCTGTTCTAAAAAAAATTGCATCGTTTCTTTTTGATAAATATTATACTGTTCTAAAAAAAATTGCGCAGCAGTGTGACGTCGATCCGGTGGAAGTTTAGCGTGAAGCCGACGTCTGAAAAGCCCGTGACGGCCGCGCGCGCGATTGTAGCTCTCGGCGACCACTATGAGGGCCATCCGGATGCCGAGCGTGCCAGACTGGTCATAGTCGAACCGGCCTAGGTGTGTCGCCGGCATGCGGAGCAGAGAGAAAGAAGGAAGAGGAGAAAGAGAAGGAGGAAGAGATAAAGAGAAATAATGCAAATTTCATCTAAAATTGCACTATTTTGTCCAAAATTACACAAAAAATAGTGCAAATTTAGGGAGGAAATTCCAAACACAAATCCCAAACCAGCGCACCCAGAAAAAAGAAAAAAGAAAAAAGGAAAAGTAAAATAACCCCAATCGACCGCTCCACCCCTACCTCTTTCTTTGCATCCCTTCCGGCTCCTTCGGCGCCGGCGTCGGTCCGGTCTCCTCCACCCTCGCTGTTGACGTCATCGGCGGCGCTGACGAGACCAACAGCACCTCCACTCAGAGATGGGGTGGGCCTCGACACATATAACACCACAAACGGGTGGGATGGCGGCGCGGCGGCAAGCCGGTGCCGACAAACACGTGATCACACTTGGGGAAGACCTAGGCATAGAAGTCCGAAGACACGTCGTCGCCGACGTACATCTGAGCGAGGTCAGCGTAGGCGGCCATGCCCTCCTTGGGGAGGAAGCGGACGCACTCCTGGGGAGAGAAAGAAAAATAAAACGAGAGAAAAAAAAGAGGAAAGAGAAAAAAATATAAGGATATTTTGGTCAGTTTGCTGAAAAAGCGGACCGAATCTACAAAAACAAAAAAAATGGTCCGGTTTTGCAAAAGTCGAAAATAAGTAAATTTTTTATGCAAAAAAGCCTATATAATATAATTAATTAGTTTATTAATAATACATATAATAAATGGTGTTTTAAATTTTATATTTTTTTATCTCTTTTTATTTAATTTTTTTTTATTTTTCTTTCTCTTTAATTTGTTTAAGTTTCTAATTTTAAAAATTAAAAAATTTAAAAGTTTTGTTCAAAATTTTTTAAAAATTACGTAAATTTTCTTTCGCGAAGTACAGGACTTCACCGGTATATATCGATCGGTAGTCAACATGAAAACTGATCCGCCTCCATCTGTACGGAGAAGATCGAAGGTTTCTATCCCTCCACGTCCGCCGGTTATGATCGGTTCCTTCCGGGTTATCCTCTGTGCCCCCCACCATCCTAACCTACCCGTTTCCATTTCAGAAGTCCAACAAACAAATAAAATCCCATCCGACCGGGGCTCCTCATCATCTCCCCACCAAGGTCATCAGCAGCGAGGGGGGCACCACGGGCCAGATCGGGAGAGAACGAGAGCGAGCGAGCTAGCGAGCGAGGGAGCCACGAGGTAAGAGGCTTTTTTAAGTGAGCGCTCGATCCCTACTATGCCTTCCCCTTTTCCCTCTCCCTCTCCCTCTCCCTCTCCCTCTCCCTTATTCTTCCCTCTTCTCTTCTCCGCCGTCGGCCGAGAACCCAACAAAGGAAAGCCCTTTTGTTGTAAGCGGCATAAACGAAACCCTTGGTGTGCAGGAGAGTGAGAGAGTTTTTAGGGAGAGTGCGGAGGGAGAGCTGTGTAGAGAGGTTGCGTTGAGAGAGAGAGAGAGAGAGAGAGAGAGAGAGAGAGAGAGAGGTGGAGAGGGCGATAAACACCGGGAGATTGATACTTCTTTCAGAATTCTCCCGAGGACGAGGGATTCGAGGATTCTACTTTTGTTTCTTTCGTCGATTTGGCTCTCGAGTCGAAGATTATGGCGACAAAGCTCGTGGTTAGTAACCAGCTCTTTGCCCAATTAACAATTTTCTCAGTTGTCCTTCGCTATACTGTCCGTATCTGCATTTCGTGTGATTTATTCTGGGGGAATCTGGCGTAGGTTCTTGGAATCCCCTGGGATGTGGACACCGAAGGACTCAGGGAGCATATGAGCAAGTTTGGACCTTTAGATGATTGCATTGTTATGAAGGTTGATGACTCCTCTTCCAGAACTTCTATGTTTCCTTTTTTTTTATTTTTCTATATAGGTTCTGTTTTATCTAAATCTTAAATGGGGTTTCTTTGGCCTTGTTTGCTATGGTTGCCTTCATTTTTATTCTTTCCTTCTTCTTTTCTTTTCTTTTTCTTTTTTTCTTTCTCCTTCAAGTACAGACTCCATGCAATCGAGTGCCCTGTCCGTGGTTTGTTGGATTGTTCGCAATTTATTCATATACAGATTTGTTTGGCAACAAAAAACAATAAGCTATTTTTGTGCGATCCCTTAACAAGGCTGTGTTATTTTCAGCTTGACTAACAAGGCTGAGAACTTATTTTATCCGAGGAATTATTTGCTGATAAGACATTGCTTTCATGCAATACTGTAGATACACAGCAAGCAAATATTATTGTAACACTAACAAATGGAGTTTGATGCGTATTGTGATTCTATCAGTATCACTTTTATAAGCATGTAAATTTCTTTTTCTGCAGTGTAAATTCTGGTTGATGAGCAATCTGATTACATATGACCAACTGTAAGGTCATTGTAATTTATTGCCTCCTATTTCCCCGTTGAGATCGTAAAGTGTCATTTGGCATGTAATGTTGAGTACCAACTGATGGTCTAAAATCTCTAGATAGCTTGTAGTTGACGAAATTGCTAGTGTTTTAGTAACAGAGAAATATTGTTAGATTCTATGGATAAAACATAGTGTGCCACATATAATTTGTTTATTCAATTCAATTGTCCAGTTCGGAGACTTAAAAAATGGACCTGATTAGCTCAAGCGTGCTGACATATTTCTGTCTTCTTTAGCTGCTTTGAGTCCTTTACACACTAGCCTTGTATATATCAAATGTTTAGGCAACTAAGTAATAGAATGCAACAATTGACTGTTTAAGGTTGGAAAACATTTAGACTTTAGGGGTTGTTTAGTTGCATGTAGTTGCAATTGTAGTACAGTTGCTACTGCATGTAGACCCAAATATGGTGTTTGGTTTGCTGCATTTGAATACAACTGTTGCAGTTGGAACTGCACTAGGAGGCTTTAATGCAACACTTGGAATTGGAACTGCACTAGGAGGCTTTAATGCAACACTTGGAACTGTGCGCAAGTTGGCTGTGGTTCCAACTGTAGTAGTTGACGAGGGTAATTTTAAACAAAGTGTAAGCTTGCCTACCAACGCATCTTTTAAACAATAAAAATCTTTTCTTCTACATTGGGAATACTCTCACCATCCCATATTGAAGTGATAAAATTTGTAAATACATTTCTCAATTGGATGCAATCAAACAAACAATTTGTAGCTCACTTCTACTGCGTCATCAACCAAACAAGATGCATTTAATTGTAATTCCTCTATTTTTAACTGCATGCATATCCAAATACACTGCATTTACAATTTTGTATAACCAAACGACCCCTTGGACTAAGATGAGTTTATCTTTGGTGTCATTCTACTTTGGGACTAGACTTGAACAAATAATACTTAATAGAAAACTAAAAGCGGATTAGATTAGCTGATGGTAAATATGAGGACATTCTCTTTCTATCAGTATTGATTCAGGATTATATTGAAGAAAGATATCAAACTAAATGATTTAAAGCTATATGTGTAAAAAGAAGCAAAGATAAGCTGTTAGATTTGAATAATTATTCTTTTGGATGCCCAAAAGTCAAGTGCATATATTGCAATTTTTCTATTTTGAAGAACATTTTTGCGAATGAATTGTTATAGCTACTTTGTAATTCCTTTGTGTGAGAAACTTCGTTTCAATATATTGGTTGATCAGTTCCTTCTTGTTACATGTGCTATTTTGAAGGCCTCGGCTAGTTTCAGCATAGTTGATTTATCAGTGCCTTGATTTTATTTGCATTGTTGGAAAACCTAGGCAGCATGTATGGTCTTGATGTTTCACATCACTGCTTGTCTTGATCTTGCACAGTATTGATTATCGATCTTCTTGTTAGCTTAGAGCTGCAATACCGGTGTTCCTGTTGTTGTCCTTAAGTTCATCATATTGGTTTATTTTTGTCCACTTGACATGCTAACTGTCAAACTTATCTGGTCTCATTTTGCATGATTGACTATATGAAATAATAGGAGCGCTCAACTGGTCGTTCTCGTGGATTTGGCTATGTCACTTTCTCAGCAGCAAATGATGCGAAGGTAATTAAATTGATTTTAGTAACTTTTTTTTTTTTTTTTTTTTTTTTTCCAAAATAGACTTCTAGATCTTGATTTTTGGATGTGAACGTGTAAAATATTTATTCAAAGTTTCTAACATAAGCACTTTAATTCTTGGCATTAATGTTAATTTTATGGTAGCTTGTCTAGATGACTAGCTGGTACTTATAGGTTTCGTTTGGTTTGTGTATAAGTAAGAACTACCTATTCCAGGGATAGATACAGGTTCCGGTATAAGCAAGAACTAGACCAATTTTGCGTTTAGATGAAAATTGAGTTGTTTCGGGAATAAGAATAATAGCGTGTGGATAGATAAGATGGAATAAGAAGAATAGTGGGTAGCTATAAATAGAAAATAATGATAGTGCCTCTTATATTATATTTGAATTTAAATTTTTAAATTTAATATTTAAAATTTTAAATTTAAATATATAACTTTTAAATTTCAAAAATTCAAAATTAAAATTAAAATTTTTAAATCTTAAATTCGAAAATTCAAAGTTCTAAATTTAAAATTTAAGATTTAAGATTAAATCTAAATTTAAATATATAAAATATCAAATTTTACATTTAAAAATTTAAAATATCAATTTAAAATTTAAAATTATAAAATTTTAATTTTAAGATTACAAATTATAACTTTTTAAAATTTAAATTTAAATTTAAATTTAAAAAAAATTAAATATGGGTGGGAATAGTTGTTCCCAGCCCTATTCCCACACAAGGTTAATCCCACCTCTTAACGGGTTATCCCAGGATAACCCGTTAAGGGGTGGGATAACTATCCAACCCTTTTTTTTTGTGTTTGGGTATAAGAGTGGGATAACGCCTTATCCCCCAACCAAACACCCTCATATGATCTTATTGTCTTAAATTTTAGTAAAGGGGCTCAGTATTGTAGAACCTATAGTTATTGGTCCATATAGATGCTTCATTGTCTAGTATAATTACTTGTTTGCGGTGAGAGCCCTTATAAATAGGTGCGCTTATTGGTTAGTAGCGATGTTTAGCGTTTTGTTGATTTATTTGCATTCAAGAAACCATGTCATTGGATAATTATGCAAAAGAAACATTGTTGCTCTTATATGGATTTCTATTTGAGTTTTGTATTGCAAGTGCAACCATAGTTATGCTCGGTACGTTAGCAAGATTCTTTCATTTTTAGGCATACTTAAAAGTCAAGTTTGTAAAGATCTATTTGATGTTACATATTGTGAAGTTATTGTAGATGAAATAAGGGCTTTCTAGAGATCTATTTGATGTTACATATCGCTTCCTTCCTTCTGTTTTAATTATTGGATGGTTTAGGATATCTCTTTCGGGTAAATTGCATTGTTACCCCCTGAACTTTTGACGAAGTTTCACTTTACCCCTCGAACTCGTAAAATGGACATCTAACCCCCGAAACTTTAATATTTCATTCATGTCACCCCTTCCGTCAGTTTTCCGTCAAGCTCCGTTAACCGGAAACTGACGGAAGGAGTAAAACGAATGAAATATTAGAGTTTAGGGTGTTAAATGTCTATTTTAGGAGTTTGGAGGGTTAAGTGAAACTTGCCAAAAGTTCAGGAGGTAGCAGGACAATTTACCTTGTAGGACTTTTGATTATGAATTATTTTATTATAATATGTTACTTATGAATTGACTACTAACTCTCAAGTTAGTGATCATGCTTGATTTTGAATTTATATATATTTTTTTATCCTAAAATAAATTATATAATAATTTATCCTATATTTTATAGTAATAAAATAAGAAGCGAAAGGAATGAATTAGAGTGGCTTAAAGATAAGAAAAGAGCAATACAAACTACCTACGATGTTCGAACACTCTACTGTCCTACTGCACTCACTAATATGGTTGATTTACAATAGGTGTCCACACTAGGATATAGAGATTTTAATTCCCAGTTAATTTTCTGTAGTACTCGTTTGTCCCTTTTATCTTTAGAAGTATTGTTATAGAAAATGCACTTATTTTTTATAAAACTATGCAATGTAATTTTATTGGAGCCTAAAATAAATTTTTTGTACTTCATTTCAGCCAATTAAAAATTTTTAATATAAAAATATAAAATAATATTTTATTAGAAAATGCAGTTATTTCTTATGAAACTATGCAATGTAATTTTATTGTAGCCTAAAGTAAAATTTTGTTACTTTATTTCAGCAAATTAAAATTTTTAATTTAAAAATATAAAATAATATTTTATAATGTTTTAGAACAATACTTCTAAAGATAAAAGGGAAAAATAAGTACTACAGAAAATTAACTGAGAATTAAAATCTCTATATCCGAGTGAGGACACCTATTGTAAATCAACCATATTAGTGAGTACACTAGAACAGTAGAGTGTTCGAGTATTGTAGGTAGTTAGTATCGCTCTTTTTTTTTTATCTTTAAGCCACTATAATTCATTTCTTTCGCTTTTATTTTATTACAATAAAATGTAGAATAAATTATTGTATGATTTATTTAGGATAAAAAATATATATAAATTCAAAATCAAGTATGATCACTAACTTGAGGGTTAGTAGTCAATCCATAAATAACATATTATAATAAAATAATTTACAGTTAAGAGTTCTAGGGGTAAATTGCACTGTTACCACCTGAATTTTTGGCGAGTTTCACTTAACCCCCCAAACTCTTAAAATAGACTTTTAACACCCTAAACTCTAATATTTCATTCGTTTTACCCCTTCCGTCAGTTTCCAGTTAACAAAACTTGACGGAAAACTGACGGAAAGGGTAACATGAATGAAATATTAGAGTTTAGAGGGTTAGATGTCCATTTTAGAAGTTTGAGGGGTAAAGTGAAACTTCGCCAAAAGTTCAGGGGGTAACAATGCAATTTACCCTATCTCTTTCCTTTGTCTTTGGATTTTTGATTTGGGGCTTGTACTTCTCTTCTGTTAGGTGTTTGATGGCCAAGTTGCATGTTTGATAGCTTTTGTTTCCTAGTAGGAAGATAAGCACGTTCTAGAGGCTTGTTAGTCAAGCTACATAATATGACTTGTCCTTGGTTGAGCCTTTGGTTATGCATTCTATTTCCATCTTGGACAACAAGAGGGAAACTTTTCTCACCATTACTCTATTTGCATCTATTTTTTTTGGGCTTTAGGTAATCTAGATTTAGTTTAGAGTAACTAGTCTTGGTTTAGATTGGCCACTATCCTTCCACTTATTTGTAATTTGTTTGCCCAATCAGCCTGTATTTGTTAGTATTTAATAAACACTGATACTGTATCATAATCACAACGAACAAAAACCCAACTGACCAGACTTAATTAAAGGGTAGTTTGGCCATTCTAAATTGGGTGGAATCAGCTGTTTTTAGTGAATGAAATATCAAATTCCAAGAGATGAGGATGCCACATCACTAATTTGCCCTAATTTGGGGGCCGTTAAATGAAGTTGATGGATAGCTAGAAAAGTAGATTTTTTTTTAGTATATAAAATGAAAAATTTGATGTAAGTGGTGACTGAATTGATGATTATAGTCATATAATTCTGACAATTATATAATTCTGATGAATTGTCTTTGTGTGCTGCCACTCTGGTAAGTAGTTATCTTTGTTGGATTGCGTAATAATGTATCTAAGACTCATAAGTTGTAAAGATAGTGTTATCTGGATAAGTCTGTCTACTTGCAATGAAAAAAAAGAAGTATTGTAAAATACTCGATGGATCTTTGCATTAAGTAGGGTGAGCAGAAACTTTGTAATGTGCCAATATGATAACAAAGAGAAGAACCAAGGGTTGAGGCTGAAAAGGTGAGCACGACACTGAAAAAGTAAGCACGACGCGCAGATGTGATTTTATCAGAGAAATAGTAGTTGCTCTTAAATTACAGAACTTGAGGAACCATGATTGAGAATATAAGAGAATGTAACCTTTAGATATCACCTAATAGAAGCATACTTACTATTCTTTGTAAACTTGATTTTCTCCTGGTGTTTTAGGAAGTTATATTCATTGCTGTCAGGAAAGTAGCAAATATCATAAAATACATGAACTACGGTTAAGATTTTAAGAAAAAGAGCAATGTGCCAGTAGACAAACGACATAAAAATAGACGGAAAAGCATAATAGGAAAATATAGCCTGAAAAGAAGCCATTATCTAGCTGTGCATACACATTTTTTTATTTTTTTTTATTTTACCATTCTGGATGAACTAACACCTAAAAGAGATCTTCAAGTACCATTATGTGGCACTGATACTTCATGGTTATCGGTGCTGCTTAAGAATCATTAATATTGTGCTAAAGCCTGCAATATGCTTGATGCTTAAGGTCATTTGGCGCACTTATGCCTTATCAATGTCTTTGCAATTCAAAGGAGATGTTTTAATTTTGATTCTTGCTTGTTTAAGTCCTCCAAATTTTTTGTAAGAAGGCTTTCATGGAAGAAAACCTTTTGACTATCGTGCCCAGCATGATGGAGGTCCTATAGTTATTAAGTCAACGTCTTCCCTAGCTAATTCGTGAGTGATAGTTTGTTTGGAATTTACTAGAGTGGTTTGACTAAGCATGAAGTTTTAAAGTTAAGTTGGATTGGAGAAACTGGCATAAGAAAGGAAGGTTGTTGTCAGGAATACCAGGCGGGTTGAGCTTCCTAGATTATCATTCCTCTGATTCCATTGTAAGGTTTCTTGGGCAGGTTGACTTCCTAGTTTGTTGGATTCTCCAATTCTCTTATATGGTTTCTTCTTTAATCCTCACCAAACTCTAGGCAACTGTTCAACATCATGGATTGATTTCTTTTTGTTTATTTATTTATTTCTTTATATTAATAGGGCTTATAAAGATTTGCAAAGGATAGAAAAAAAAATCCAGGGAGCTTTTTTTTGAGAGATAGGTAGCATGCTACCCGCTTCGTTTATTTCATTTAGAAATAAACTTAGCTGAAAAGGGAGCTTTAGGGATCACTTTTATATGTTATTGTCACGATGCCTCTGTAAAAGTTGAGGTGGTTTGGTTCCATATCAAAAGAATATCGTTTATATTGCCTCATTGTGGTTGGTTCTTATTGCATGTTGTTTTATAGTTCAGCTGTGACACATTTTTACAACTTATTCAATACATTATAGTTGCTAACTTGACTTATACATTTCTATGTTCAGTCTATCAATTTATGCTTGATGCTTGTTATTTGTGCCCTTTATACATTAACTGCTTAAACCACTTCAATTCTACTTGCTCTTATCTAGAATGCACTTGAGAGCGAGCATATTCTTGGAACCAGAACTCTTGAAGTGAAGGTTGCTACACCAAAGGTACATTGTGTGGATTTTTTTTCTTGGCATTTTATCTGTTCACGTTCAGCTTAACTATGCTGCAAAAGAGATAAGGCAGCTATATATAATGTTTCAATCCTCTGAATGTGGATATATTCTCCTTTATATTTATCGAAATTAGGAAGAAATGAGGGGGCCTGCTAAGAAAGCTACTCGAATATTTGTCGCCAGAATTCCACAAACTGTAGATGAATCAATGTTCCGGAGGTAGGTTATTCATATGTTTTTGTGGTTCATTGATTTTTCTATCTACTTGATGGTAATTGTGCAAATCTTACAATTATTGTGCAAATCATTCAACTTATTGGTTATTTTTGCAGTTATTTTGAGTCCTATGGAGAGCTAACGGATCTTTACATGCCAAAGGTAAGAAAACATATGTTCAACTTTTCCTATTATAACACTTCTATGGGTGACTGTTTCTTTACTCGTTATGTTTGACTCGTTTCACTGATAATACCTAACATAAAAACATATGTTCAACTTTTCCTATTATAACACTTCTATGGGTGACTGTTTCTCTAGTCGTTATGTTTGACTCGTTTCACTGATAATACCTAACATTACAAGTCATATAACAAATAAAAAGAAAAAACAAGTGGGTTTGTGAACTTATTTTTGTCCTCACTATTTCTGCTTAAAGTGTTTCAATGGATTAATTTGTGGAGAGACTCTTAAGTATTAATTTTTTTTTAATTGATACCCCATCAACTTCTTAAAATTTCAACTTCCCCCGGCGCCCCACCCCACCCCACCCCCCCGCCCAATCAAACACTTGTTCCTTTAAATTTAATGACTTTAATCACTTTTTAGCAAATAAGGCTATATTAATTAAAGACTAATAGCTAATAGAGTTATCAAATTTATCTAGACCCTTAAGTAGAATAAGTCAAATTAAAAAAAAAATCGAAGTTGAGGCATCAATGAGAAAAAATACAGTTGAGGGGCCTAGTTAAAAGATGCCTTTAGTTTATGTGGTCTTAGTACGTTTTCATCTTACGTTATGTTAATAAAACAATTCATCTTCTAAAATTAAGTTAAGAAAACAATTCATTTAGGTGGAACCTAATTGCTCTTTCATGGTTGGCAAGTCAATTTGATGGTCACATGTTAATATTGTATGGTTAACATGTTAATATTGTATGGTTCACGTGTTAAAATTGTAAGTTAAATATTTTTTATCATCTTTCTAGGCTCAGTTTGGTCTGTTTGGAATTTTTTCAGTAGTACCATACTAGTCTTGAGAAGTCCTAACAATTTTGACTTTGAAATTCTTTACTTCTCACTGAAACGAAAAGCATAACCTTAGATATGAAATATTGAATCTTTAATGTACTGTTCTAGGATTGAGAAACCTCTTCTGGCTTCTTTGATAAGCTAGAGGCTCACAAACTTTGGATTTTCTAAATGCATAGCTTTTACTTTTGAGCTGAACAGCTCCTGCATAGCTGTTATCTCTTACTTTGTAGAGATTTTGGATAACTTTTACCTGTCTAGTTGTTGAGTTAATTGGTAAGCTAGGCCAATTAGAAATTGATGCTGGATCGTACTGTTTAAGTAATGCTCATCATATTGCTGTCTTCTGAGTTCTGGCCTGCATAAACTTCAGTAACCATTGAGCATGATATGTCCATCAAATTGTGATTCACTAACTTTATACATGGTGAATTGAAATGTTTCAAACTAGTAAGGCTGATAGGATGCCAAACTAAACTACGATTTTAGAGCTTTCTTTCCAATTTTAAGGCTAGTGATTCATACTCTCTTTGATTGATCTTTAAGAGTTAAGCTGCAAGAGAGCTCAAAAAATAGTAGCTAATATACATGATGCAAATCCAAATTTTGAAAAAAACTTCAAATTGCTTACAATAAAATATAAGATAAAGAATGAGAGATTTAGGAAGCTTGGCCAATCCACGCCTGGAGAAAGAAAGTGGAAAAGAAGAATAATGGCCAATTCTGTCCACAGAGAGAGATCTTTAGAGAGAGAGATCTTTAGAGCGAAAGATCTTTGAGAGAGATCTTTAGAGAGAGAGATCTTTGAGAGAGAGAGAGAGAGAGAGAGAGAGAGAGAGAGAGAGTAATCTCTTAGCCAACAACTATTTGAAATCTAAATACTAATCCCACTAAATATATAGGATTTACAATTTCCTAAACCATCGCGTCCTCGAGATGTATACAATTGTTGGGTCTAAAGCAAATGCTACACCTTCACCAATTGATCGTCAATTCCAACATTTGTGACAATCGTTTTGTGTTTTCGCATCAAGATATGGTGATGTAGATTAGAGATTATATTAGGAAGAGTAAGAAAGGAAACAAGGAGAAATAGGTAAGACCAAGGATGAAGTCAGATGGAAAAAACAGTATACTCTCACGCTTAGAATCTTTTATAAGCTCTGGTATCAATTGATGCAATCCAAAGTTTAGAAAGAACTTCAAATTGCTTAAAAATAAAATAGAATATAAAGAAGGAGAGAGAGTTAGGAAGCTAGGCCAATCTATGCATATAGAGAGTAGGGGGAGAAGAAGAATACCGGTGAATCCAGGCCAGAGGATAATTACGTAAAGCCTAATTTCCAAAAATTTCATCCATTCATAACTCAAAACTGCGATAGCTACAATTGAGCTTATTTAGAATAGTGAAACGAATTCCTTGACATAAGGAATTCTACCTGACCTTTTAACAACAAACTGAAAGAACTGAAAGAGGAATTAAGGTTCAAAAGCCCAACAAAGAACTGAAAGAGGAATTAAGGTCCAAACTTCAATTGGACTTTTAAAATCTTACTAAAAATTAAATTGAAATTCTGCTATAAATATAAATGAGTATCCTATAGAAGATGGGAACAAACACCATCAGGTCATCATCGTATGGCTATTTTGTGAGAAAATTAGAAATTTTGATAGCGAGGGACTAAAGTGCAATATTTGTGAAACCTCAGGAATTGAAGTGTCCAAGTGAAAACTAGAACGCCATGTCACAGTTTCGGATAGTATAGGGATTACCATGCATTCTAATATCTAATAATTAAAAATTTCTCTGTACAGTAATAGAGTATAGTCAAAATGATATTTATTTCAATTTTGAACAAATGTTCTGCATATCTGAATATAATCAAAATGATATTATTTCAATTTCAAACGAATGTTCTGCATAACTGAACCTAGCTCAGGCAAATGATCTCGTCTTTTTTGGCATATGTAGGATCATGACTCTAAAGGGCATCGTGGAATTGGGTTTATTACTTTTGCTAGTTCAGGTATACGAGCATGCTGCCTTGTTTACTATGAATATTGCTTTTGGTTTTACTATTATGTCCTGGAATTGGTTTATTACTTTTGCTAGTTTAAATATATGAGTATGCTGTCTTGTTATCTATGAATATGGCTGTTGGTTTTACTGTGATGTATCTATTCTTAAGGTACAGATAGTCTTAATTCTATCTAATTGCTTTTACCATGATGTTGCTTTGAATTGGTAAAGCTAGAAAAATTGCGTACCCTTTGTTATCTAAAAGAACGTAGTTGTTATAACTACTCGATTTTATGAAGAATTGAATACAAAACATTCCACCACCTTACTTTAGTTTGATATTTGATGGTACAAAATAGAAAAATATAATGACCTTTAATATCAGTAGAACTGAGCGGAATAGTATAAAATGCAATTATAAAAAGCTTGTGTCTTTGCATATAATTTCAAGAAAGTCCCTCATTTTAAATCTTTTCGTATAAATCATTCAATTCCAAGTATTCCTTTATAGAGGTTCTGTCCATGCATCTTGATATTTAGAATCTAAGACAGCGTTTGCACGTGGAATATAATGGGCATAAGGATAAATTTCGTTACCAATGTTCTAAAATGCGGTATGCGGTATTCATGCGGTTCCCCACCGCATAGCGCATATGTTGTGTATGCTAGCGCATTTGCAGACACATATGTACTCCAGCTATCAAAATATTAAAAAATATTTATAGGTATTAAAAAAAATAAATTCTTTCTAACAAAGTTAAATAACTAAAGTAATAATTCAGAATTCACAAATTGAAATAATTAATTTCAAGACCTCATATGCACACATGTACAACTAAACTAATAATTAGCAATATACTCTTAATTATTAAGTAGAGAAATAAATAGAATTTCAATGCAACATTGTAAAAACTGTCAAACAAAATCAATGTTCTGCAATGCAGTATGCTAAACTTTTATGAAAAATAATAGTTTTTTTTCAATAAACCATCATTCACATCATCTGATAGGCCAATATTTAAAAAGAATAAATAATAACATCTAATAACTTCAAAATTATCCACTAATATTTATAAACATAATTATTAGATATATTAGGAATAATACCTACTAAAATAAGAAGATAGATAGTTAGATTATATTTATATAAAGATAATTGCATTTATATGCATTATTATTAACTAAACTTGTATGAAAATAGATATGTATACATATATTTATTAATCAAACAATCTCATTCAACATTGTTTTTGTCACGCCCCGGGGTTCTTTTTTGATAGAAACACAGCGAATTTTTTTTTTTTTGAAAGACCTGACCCTAGGGTATGCCAGATCCGCCACAAAACAAATACAGCGAGTCCACTGTTCACACGGACAGAGTCTCTCCTGTATTTGCACGGCATCGCACAAGTACAAAGTATATATCCAGGAATACAACCACAGCTAAATGAACATATAACCAATGTACATTACTACACCATTCGTCACATATTCACATTCGTTTATTAAATCATAAATCCATATAAAACCTTTTAAACTGTTCCCTACACGGGAACTCTTTATCTTTTGAAAACACACTACCACGAGGGGTAGAAAATCTTTTCCCTTTTCACAAAATCCACAAGTTCTATAGTTCATTCAAAACCACATGAATTCGAATAACATAAAACCACTGAACCATGAAATAGCAAAGCTAATAATAACAAAAGAAAACTGGGTAGGAACTAAACCAACAAATTGGGTCGGAAGCTCTAGCGACCACTGCGAACGTGTCTCACGTCTCGTCTCAACTCTCACCACCGCGATACCTAAAAAATGGTCGGGGGGGGAGGGGGAGGGGGGGTGAGAACATGTAAACATGTCTCCCATCCCAGTGGGTACCGCAAGTCGATGAAGGCGAGAAGTACTCACTGGATCAGGAAGAGATAACAACAATATGAATAGATATACTAAATACAGTAGCTATGATAATACATGAACAAGATGTATAAGAACAACTACCGCTACTGTAAAGGAGAACTGAGTATAAAGCATACATGAGTATCAAAACTATAAAGAAGGAACTGTAAATATGCATGCAACAACCGCTACTATAGTCATATGCGTCAACCGGACGACGAGTCCAAAGTATACCCAATCTGATGCTGCTATATTGGTCCACAGACATAGCGTTACTGTCACGGAAGCGGAACATCAACTTATTCATGCGTCACCGACGACCTATCCGGATACGTACACTCCTTGGTTGGTGGCCAAACCAACCTGTTGTCTAGAATACACAGTGCTGTGACTAAATCATGCTGATATGCTCAATACAAAACTGGTAAAAAGAGACCGGTGCCTTGGCCGAAGCCAGGTGCAAGGGTGTACAACACAGAACCACGATCAACCAGATTGAAACACATGACGATAGAGTCGATGTGTTGCTTGGAACCAAAGTCCACAAAGTCCAACCGACCAGCAAGGTCACTGATACGAAGTACGAGAACCGACCAACCTTCTCAACAGATACGGAATGCAACAACCGACCAACCAGGTCAACTGATACGGAATGCAACAACCGACCAACCATGTCAACAGGTACAGAATGCAACAACCGACCAACCAGGTCAACAGATATGCATATAGATAGAACTACTCTATTCCTACTCATGATACTAAGCATGCTAACAACGAGCAGAGTATAATGCAATAACATGGGTGCAAGGCTCAATATATACTATGCAATAGTAGCAACAGAAGAGTAAGGGTAAGAAACTATCACCGAGCGTGCACCACTGTACTGACGTCGGATCAAAGTACCCACCTGTAAAGATGTCGCGTCTGTTTCCTGACTGCAAAAGAATGTCAACTGGACCCAAGAAAGGTCCATCGGGTTAGTGTCTAACCCACCACTAATAACCACCGACTCCACAACCAAACCCACGGAGGTCGGTTTCCCAAAACCGACTACCGTAACTCGTCGGAAGTCCCGAAAACCATACCGGGACTCCGCCAGGACCGACGAACTGTCCCGGAACGCACCGACTCGTGCTACGAGTCACCCGCTGCCACTAACCACATCAAATAGGATGTCTTGGCAGCAAAACACTAAGTCACTCCGAAACGATTATCGTCGGATAATCGTTCCGATCCGGGTTCCCGGAAGTGTTAATTTCGACACCGGAACCTACCGTCACTCACCCGTCGTTTCCGAACACTCGAAACGACGTGGTTAACCAGCCAACAAGGCTTAGCGACACAACAAATCATCACGAAGCACCGTCGGAAGAATTCCGAACCAAACCCGCGTTCCATCGGCGGATTTCTCACTTTCCGACTTTCGCAAAGGCTTGGGGCCTTGGACAATCAGTCCAAAAGTTACCCACAGCACGCACATCTCGCCACGGCCATGGCAAACACAATTGCATAAAAGCCCTCCCGAATACCCAAAATCACATTATTTCATGTGATTTCGGCGCTTTTATGGTTCGTCTACACAAACCAGAAGTCATTCAGCCAAGTCAAGACACCTGCTGATAGGTTTCAGCGTGCCGGAGGCCGTGCTCACCTTTCGGAGCACTGCTGACCACTGTGGAGAGCGCGGGAGCGACCAAAAAATTTTCCGAACAGCGCACAGTCGGGGAAAAACGTGCCGAACAGGCCGATACGACATTCGCTTTTCCAAAGTAAGGTGAGCACTATTATCAGAACTGACCAACGATCACCGTGCTCACCTTCGGAGGCATCAGGACAGCCTCGGATCGCCCGAAAAGTGCGCGCAAACCCGCAACAGCAGCCAAAAAGGCTCTACAGGGTCGACACCGCTAAAACTGCGGAACGGAGCCTTCCCGTCAGAGATCAAGGTGAGCACGATGATTAGCAATTTGCCATGATCATCGTGCTCCCTTCCGTAGAGATTGGGGAGGCTCGGATAGCTCGGAACAACATGCCGCTAAGAAAAGCTCTACCTCGGGCTTGGCCGGAGCAAGCTTGCTCCGGTCGGCTTCCGACGGCATGGCGGCGCGCGCGGCGGCCAGGGATGGGTGCGGTGGATGGGAAGAGCACAGTGCTCACCTAGATCGGCGGCGACGACGACGACAAGAGACAAGCCCGTCGGTTTCCTCGATTTTCTGCACGGCGGTGGCCGTGGCACTTCGACGCGGCGGCGGGGGTCGGCGGAAGGCGGCACCGGGTGCCTCGGGCGGCGGCGGCGCTAGGGAGTGCTCGCAAGGTCTGCTCGGCCCAGACCTTGACGGCTGGTGGCGAGCGGCGCGCGGCGGCGGGCGGCGGCGGCCGGGGTGGTCGTCGAGGATCCGGGGAGGTCTACAGGGCGGTCCAAGGTGGCTTCAAGCACGGAGGAAAGGTCGCGAAAGGACCTCTGCCTGGGCTCTAACCCGTGAGAAAGAGAAAGAGGAAGGGAGAGAGAGAGAAAGGTGGAAGATAGTGGCTGCCAGCCGGGGCTCGGTCGGCGCGGCCGAGAGGATCGTAGTGCACGAGGAGAAGGGGGTAGGGTGGCTAGGTTAGCAGGAGCTAGGTTAAGGGTTAGGGTTTCATGGAAAACCCTAGAAGCCTTTAAATACATGAGGCGATAAATCACGCAAAAGTCCCTCCAAACCTGATATTTCGATCCGAGTCCCTCACAGCGCGAATAAAACGCGCGAATACCCCTCCACGTGCGATCTCACGCGAAACGGTACATAAAATGTCGCAGCTTTTGCGAAAATACCGTTTTGCCATCACCAACCTCTCCTCGATCAACGCGCAATCTCCACAGATTCGTCCGTCAGATTTGCGAATGGATCGCACCAGTGCGATCAGCACGATGGAGACAACAAACCCACCATTTTGTTTCGCCTCGATTGGTCACAGATTCGCGACGAAATCCATTCCAACTCTCCAACGGAAGAAACTACGCACAAATACATATAAAACAAGCATTTTCGGATTTTCTCGAAATTCGTGCGTCAAACTCAAAATCCGACAGTGCTAATAGTTCCAGAATAGCTGAACCGTTCAAAACGAGCTATTGGATCACTATGAAAATAATCCGATACGCGCCGAAAGCCAACTCTACTCCGTGGCTTCTCCGAAAAATCGGAGTTACTATTCACTTTTGTGAAAACTAATAATCGCTTATCTTCTCCATTTTAGCTCATTTTCTCCTGAAACTTGACGAGTGCTTATGTAATTAAATTACACATGAACATCGTCAACAGAGAGTTTAGTTGCACTGTCGAAATCTCAGTCCTTACAGTTTTTTAATCCCATCTTAGAAAAAAAATGACACATGTGGTCGCCTACCGCATATGCGGTTGCATATGGGCCGAATATGTGGCTGCATATATGGTCGCGGGCTTCATATGCGGTCACCGCATATTGTATTGCATATTATATACGCGGTGCGGTTGTTAGTCCGAACTGCATATGCGGCCACATACCGCCTTTTGGAACATTGATCGTTACTATTCTTAGCAAACACTTAGAAAATGGTGAAATCCCTGCCTAGATTTAGGTAGCCCAAAAGTGCC